>JAAGNO010009573.1:252-40400 GCA_033439905.1 Ceryle rudis | reverse complement strand
ATGTGGATAGCGCTAGTCGTTTGTTTTTGTTGTTGTGGGTTTCTATGGGACGCAGGGTGGGGGTGGGGGGGGGGGGGGGGTGGGGGGGGGGGGGGAGATCTCATTACCTATGAAAAACTTGAACTTAAGTACAAGGTGATTAATAACGTGGAATGTCTTGCTTAGATGCTCAGTGAAAAACTTGAGAAAAGTCCAGATCTCTGTAGAGGACAAGCGCTTTTTGAATATCACCACCTGCATGCGATTTAAATGATCCCCCCAAAATGTGCTCTTCTGTGGACAGACTGCGCTTGTTCTCTATACATTTGTTAATGCCCTTAGGACTGATCTCTAAGCATTCTGTCCATCTATAAAGCAAAATAAGACAATTCCCTTATTTGACATAAATATTTTAACGTAAAATTACTTCTAACTTGGCAATATTTATGCATTGAAACTCTGCTTCTTCTCTTAAAAGCTTTAACTTCAGCTCTCCTATCTTCTTCCTTCTGAAACATTTCTGCTCAGTATTATGTGTGTGCACTCCCACTTAAATCCCTCTTCCTCCTCTATTTCTCACTGTGCATACTTTACTTTAGAAATGTTAAGTAGAATTTATCGCTCCTTTCTGGAGAAAGAAAGCGTTTAAAGTTTGAATATAAGTCCTTCAGAGATAAAGTGTCCCAGGTTAAATCTAATGATGTCCAGGGGAATTCTAAGCAATGATGAGCTGCCTGCTAATATGTCGATGCTTTAGGGAAGAAAAATATCAATTAAATTTCATAGCATGCATCCACATACTGACCTTGAAAGCTATCTGTAACTTAGTTTAAACTTGAAAATTCAATGTCTAAGTCAGAACTTCTGCCCTAATTGGTTTTAGCTTCACTGAAGAATGGCACAGCTCTTTAGAGACCCCAGAAAAATTAAGGGAATCAATCTGAAGGCAAAAAAAGAGGGGAAAAAAATAAAAATCCCCTAAATCCTATTAAGTGTTTAACTATGACATTTGTGTGTGCCTCTAGTCTCCCTCCCATGAGTTTTGGCCATTGCTCTGAGACACATTAGTGGTTCTTTTCTCTTTCAGCCTCCTGAAAATGCTAAAAAAAAAAAAAAGTAACAGTCATGATAGACCGTTTCTGCCAGCTCCACAGCAGCACCGCACTGGTGCTTGTGTGAAGATTTCTACAACAAAGTATTTTATTACCAAGAGAATTACAGTCCAGCGGCATACTGTACAGCACACAGACAGCAAGGGCAGGTCAGAAGGAAATCCGTTATTATAAACTGCTCCACAGGTCAAAGGCAACCCAGAAGGTACATCTCTCACCTGGAACTGGACTTGATCTTTAAGGCCTCTCCCACTTCAATGCCCTTTCGTAAGCAAGCTGTAATTCAGACTGTGCCAGATCTTCCACTGTAATTCTAACGATAGGGCTTTGGGGGTTTTCAATTGATATTTTTATCTGTGCTGATGTAACTCGTCAGTCTGAGAAAGGATTACTTTTGTCTTTGGTTAGTTAGCACACTGTTTTCCCCATCAGGAAGAAAGGGGAGTGAGGTAAGTGCCCGTCTTTCCTACTACAGAGTTCCAGCAAAGGAAAAAATCTGATAGACTTATTCAGAAAAAAATATACTTAACTTCATTAAATATGTATGAGCTGGATATCCAAGCCACCAAACACAAAAAGGAGAAGGAAGTCATATTTTGTATTTATCAAACTCGTCTAGAAAAGCCTAGCTCCTAATGATCACAATTCAGCTTGCCTTCTGTAGATGTTTACAGACCACAAGCAACAACAGCGGACATAACGTGTGTCTGGTTGTTGCAGGACAACCAAGGATGTCTTCTCACCGAAATTTTGCTGCAACAATTTGTATCTGCTACAGAAGATTTCAAAATTACTCCAACTTTCCTTGGAGGATGAATCAGAAATTGTGACACCTGGGCTCATGAAAGGGCACAATGTTGAAACAGCACAACTCCCTCCTCCTCATCTAACAGCACAAATTCTGGGCAGAAGGAGGCAGGATCCATTTATTTTTCAGTGAGAATTAGCGGGATGACTCTTTGCAGGTGAGAAGTTAATTTACACCGTGACTGGCAGCTGCTCCGACCACCAGGTCAAGTGAGCTAATAGTTAGAGCCATTAACCCTATCAAACAATTAACCCTTAAAATGGTGGTTTCCCTCCCCTTGCAGCAAGAGGAATATAAAACAATTAGAGATGTCCAAGTCAGCACTGAAACCCAGCTCACCCGATTTTGAAGTTAATCAAATGTGAGAAAATAAAATGGTTTTTGATCACTTATCCGAGACACTACACACCAGCTCAGGCCAAACCTGCCCCTGCACCCTCACCAGCACTGGACCAGGGTGAATTCTGCAGCATCACAAGGCACCTGGGAGGCACCACTAGACACAAAACTATATATATAAATACATATATATATAGACACACACACGCACACAGAGCTCTTTCCTCTGCTTTGCAACATCTTGCAGAAGCTAAAGCAACATAGGAGGTTCCCTCATTGTGAAATTAGCCTCAGACTTGTTAAAGTTTGAGGAATTATATAAAAAGCAGAAGACAAACAAGACAGCTCCTAGCATTGCATTAGGGATCTCTGAAGCAAGACAGCAGCTCTTTATTCATGGAGCGTGAGCACCAGGGCTCAGCTCAGAGAAGTCTGTGAGCATATGGAGTGGGTACCCATTTGACTGAAAAGAAATGCCAGAAACCTGCCTCAGAGGCTCACGCAGATCCTCCTGCAGCACCTCTGAAGTGCAGCCCCAGCACTCCTGCAGCACTCACACGGCTATAGCTTTCTTAAGTCTCTGTATAACGGGATAAAATGAGATGCTGCGGTTCAGTGACACAGACCGAAGGGAATTAAGGTCTGACACGTCCCTGCTTAGAGGGGATAGAGATAAGCCTAGAGAGAACTCTTACCTAGAGCAATACCAATAGGCAAAGCTACCATGCACACTTTTGGATGGCTGTAGCACTTTAGA
Organism: Ceryle rudis; assembly: GCA_033439905.1. NCBI lineage: Eukaryota > Metazoa > Chordata > Aves > Coraciiformes > Cerylidae > Ceryle > Ceryle rudis. Next base: position 37,405 of record JAAGNO010009573.1, on the reverse strand, counting down.
AATGGGAGTATTTAACATAAGCAGGACTACCTGGTCTGGACACACAGCAGAGCTCTCCTGCTGAGCCAGACCTCTCTGCCTGTGTGTTTACCCAGAGCCCTGCACCATTTGGGCTGGCAGCAGGATGAAACCAGGGGCTGCTTTGTGGTCACATAGGTGTTCCTTCCAAACATCACTGGTGGTAACACACTGATGGCAGAGTCCAGCTTTGCTGGCTCCAAGCTGACAGGCTGTGCCAGCTCCCAGACGGGGCTGCAAGTCAAGAGGGGAAAACGAGAGGCACAGATGGGGGTGCTAAACACCAACAAGCCCGGGATGAGTTACATTTGGGCAAAAAATTTGTACAATATAGTATCTCATCACCTAAAGCTTTTATTTCTAGGACTGTTTCCACTGCCTCTGGCTCCAGGGAAGAAAGGTGGCTTTGCTTCACTGCACCGGCCCCTAGCCTCAATGAAAAGTGCATTTCTTCGCTTCAAAACTGGTATCAGGAGGAATTTCACACCCTCCCCGAGGCAGCCAACAAGTCATACCTCAAAAAACAAAAGCCTCCCTGCAGCAGGAATTGGGTAAATTATGCTGGGTTTTTACACTTGGGTAAAAGCTTCATCAGACACTGGCATCTCAAAGGGGACATTTCTTTGGAGATTGCTTAACCCCTTGGAAGGGCTTTGGTGCAGGATGCCTGGGCTGTCCTCAGACAGGGCTGCACTTAAAAGGTTGCTGGCACCAGCCTCCTGTATTGCTCTGGACTGGTGTACAGCCCAGGAGGGGATGGACTGGACCCAGCTCCTCAGCAGCTCTTCAGAATTACTACCTTTACCTCAGCAACAAAACATCAAAAGTCTGTCTGTTTCTAAAATAAATTAAAAGAAAGTTAATTCAAGTTCCAACCCCTTCCCCGATTTCCCCAATCACATTAACAGTTTTACCACAACTGGGCGGGGGGGGAAGTCAGAGACAAAACCCCCTTTGAGCATTTCATATCTGGGTGGGGGTTTAATATCACTAAAGCCTCTCATTCGTTTTCAACACAGCTTTATTTTAAGAAAGCATCTATTATATGAAGCTTGGGCTTTGGCCGGCACAGCAGAAGCCTGGCCAGGGCACAGAAGGAGGACAATACTTCAATACTTAAAGTACACTATTATTTCGTCACTTATTCACATTTCTTAATATCTTAGTGAAAAAGTTTACTACTTACTGGAAGTTACTTATCTTATGATTTCTGCATTATTCTGCAGCCAGGATACAGCCTCTCCCTTTCTATACTCCTACACAGATTTAGTAGAAACATTTTCTAGCAGTTAATCTGAGCCAGCTATTTAGTTTTGGCTTGGCAATATTTTCAATCAGAAGTAAGTCCAGCCTCCAGGAAAACAACTTATGCAGCAAAAGGGTGGGACACTATCAGAGAACACATAATAAAGTAAACACTAAGTATGAACCAGGAAAGGAGAGGAAAACTAAGAGATGTTGTTTCCATAACAGAGTAAATGAAAAGTCATTTTCAGTGATGTAAAATGTGAAATTCCGTAGGGGCTGCTTTTCATTCTGTGGCCATAGAGGTGGAAGGCCAAAAGAAAGCAGGCTCCAGAAGGCCAACGCAAAAACCAGTTGTAACCTGACATCAAAACAACAGTCAGGAGGCTTTAAAAAAAAAAAAAAAAAAAAAAAAAAAAAAAAAAAAAAAAAAAAAAAAAAAAAAAGAAAAAGATCATCGAGCCAGCTCATAAACCTTCCACCAGATTGCTAAAGAACAACTTCACAGCAGTTTTACCTCTGCTGCATTCAGAGTTTGATGGACCTAAAGTAGCTCCTCCATCAACCAGGGTCCTGCTGGTATGGATGGAGAGATATTGCTGTGCAGCTATTGATTAACTTCAACCTAGCATTTTCCAGTTGCCTGAGAATCAATTTAATATCATTGCTGAAAGCAATAAGGATAAAAAAAAAATAAAATCAAAACCACACCACAAACTAGATGGATACCTTTGATCTATGCATTTTTACCAGAGACCAGCAGCTAAAGCATTGCTGAGACTCTCCTTAAGACATTTTCCCCTCCTTGGGATTATTTTGCAGTTCATTCAATAAAGCAGCAAAACAATTTCCTGACAAACTAGGAAATGAGTGTTGGACTGAATTCAAGAACTTTAGAAAATATTAGAAACAGAGATTTAACAGAAAGCACTTGGATCCCACTGACCTTACAGACAACTCAGACTGTCATTTCCTCAGCCATCAAACCCAACCTGTTCAAAGGCAGGCGGGAGGGAAATAACCCTCCCTGTGAGACACGTTTCACTGCCTGTCACCTCAGCCACACTTCCAAAAGCAAGTCTGAAGTCATCACATACATGGCAATCCTCGTGCACTAAGCCTCCGCCATAACATTTTTCTGAAAAAATAATGCAATTGGTGATAAAAAAAAAAAAAAAAAAAAAAAGATATTCAAAAGTCTGGGCCACCTCTAGTTGTAGAGGAAATTCTCCATGGATTAGGTGGACAGGGAAATCACAAGCATGTTCAACCCACAATAGCAGACAAGGTACATGAATGAGTCTATGCCCTTGTTCTCCTTCTGGAAGGAAGGGGCAAGAACACCAGCTCAACCATGTGGACTGCAAGCTCCTTAGGGGAGTTGTCCCATCTTTGGCACCAAAACAAGCAGAGCAAGGCCCTGGACTCAGTCACGGCTGAGAAGCACTGCTCAAGTAGTTCAAGTAACAGTTGCACTTTCCTGCCCTAGTTCAACACCCCCTGGTTTCCCAAACAGGCTGTATTACCCATGTGTGGTATGATGCCTTTCATAAACAGCTCAGCTGAAAGCAAAGCTAGGGAAGCTCCTCAATTATTAATTCTCCCTGTTGCTTGTCCAGAACGTTTGCCACTGCCACCAAAAGAAAACCCCCACAAAAACCAAACCAAAAACCCCCAAGGAAATAAGAGCTGATGAAGCTCTATTTTACCTGGTGCAAATGAAAAATAACCCCTCCTACTTATTTCAGTTCTAATAGCTCACTTTTGACTCCGAGCAGCGCCCAGACAAAGCAATATTTCAGCGCAACACACACTGGTTTGAATTAAACACTCAATGATGAAGTTAGTGTTTTGCTGTTAGAGTAGCTGTCAGACATCTCCATCTCTGCAGTTACAGCATGTAACCCTCAAACCACGAAACCAGAGCACGTTCAAGTTCATCAGGGTTCACTGCTCTAGAACTGGAATCTCTGCTAATGAAATGAGGTAAGGTGCTCACAGAAAATGCAGTACGTCATCGTGTTTTCTGCCAACAAACTGCAGCACTTCTTAAGGTCTTAATTCCACTTTCAAAAGGCCCAAAAGTGCTTTGAGCAGTGGCCAGCACAAACCCTCCCAGAGCCTCTCTAGACAATCTCCCATCTGCTCCAAAGAGTGGGTGGAGCTCACAAAAAGCAACAGAAAGATTACACAAGCTCATTTATAGGACAAAAATATTATAGCACAGTTTATTTCACTTCACAGAATAAATGCAATATATGGCAAAGTGACTTTTTTGGTTTAAAAGGCAAACCACACTGAAAGCTGGCACCTCCTGAGGGCTGCTGCACTGTGGGCTTCAGGCTGTAAAATGGGGTAACTCCTGACTCAGCTCCGATGGAAGCTGCAGACAAGCACAGAGAGGAGACCCAGTATGACACGTGCATGGGGAGAACAGGCAGCCGGGCTACCCCATGAGGGTTTGGGAGCAGGTGTTGCAGGGACACCACAGCAGTCTATCCAAGCTCCAGGTAAAGCAAATAGTTTTGTCTCACTAGCAAGGTTTGTATTAGCAGCAGCAAAAGGAGAATTATTTTAACAGCTTGCCAGAAAATCTAGTAATCGCTCCAGGACTTTGTATTCACAAAGTCCACTAGACGTACCAATGCGCAGCTTTTGTGCAGTTTTTAGGGTTTTTTCACTGACAAAATATTAGTAGAAGAAAAAAAAAAGTTTAACAGAGCATTATAATGCCTTGATCCAGCCACAGCATGTTTCCAAGTACTTCCCCCAACTTCCCATGGGACTTCCCACTTCCTTAACTGTAAACATGAGAGAAGTCCCTACACGATGAAACTAAAAGTAGTACATCTGCTTTCTCAACAGTTACTCTTGCCTATTAAACTTTAAACTCAGTTCTTAAGTACATGTATATTCGTGTGCCCAGTTAGGAACATCAGATTCCCTCACACATGGGTCCCCAACACAATTTTTCCCAGTCAGCTCTTCCAGCAGATGCTTTGAAAGGAACAAATGTAGCTGCTGGTTACTGCTCAGCACATCGTTTTTTTTCCAGAAACAGATACCAACCATTTCCATCCAGAGCTTCAACATGTTTCCTTTAAAAAGGAACTAATTCAAGATTTTCTCCAGTAATAAAGAGCTATTGTTTCAATATTTAAATTCTCAAGTTATTGTTTAGTCCCACCACTTATGGGGGGCACTGCTAATGTGTTTGAATTAAGTGAATCAACTAAATGAGCTGCTGCTATTGGAAACTCCTCTCTAGCCCAGGTATGTGTCTTGAAGGAAACATAGCAACATAGTTATTTACTCTCCACCCTTCCTTCCCTTAGTTTACAATCGAAGCAGCTTAAGTCAGCAATGTACTTGTTGAACAGGTGTAATTATCAACATCTATGTGACCATAGTCAATTCAACATGCAAGAGCCTCCAGGATTTAGAGGGTATCATTCCAAAGGCTGGAGCTCCTAACCTTCAGAAAAAGGCACATTATTATCTCGGCACTAATACGAAGAGGACACTGTAGAAGCACTCAGGAAAACTCAGTCCCCTTATGGAAAACTTAAACCTTTCAGTAGCTCTAACAAGCGATAGGCTGAGAGTAACCCATGGCAGCAAAGGCTGCACTCCGCTGGAACACGGGGAGTGAGTGCCTCTGGCAGCCCATATCGGGCAAGCGCACGGCCACCGTCCAGCAAAGCTCGGCTTGTCCAGGTCTCTAAAACCCAAGGACAGCTGTTCTCAAATTGCGGCTTCAGTGCCACGCAGGCTCCGTCAGCCAGCCGGGCTAAAGCAATTCCCCCACACCAGCTACTGAGACTCCATCCCAGCAATGCAAGCAGAAGCCCAAAGAGAAGGAGGAGAGAATTTAATCCAACATCAGTTTTGTACAAAGATGGTCATTATTGATTACCATCAGATACAGCTAAGCAGACAAAGAGAATAACTTGAGCCAAATAAATCCTTAATTTTCCCCCCGCTGAGATAAGATTACAATACCCTTCCAATCTTTAGCTGCTCTCCTTTGTGAGAGTTGCACGTATGTGCTTTTTATTAGTTTTTGGCTTAGCAATTAGATGGATTTTCAGTTACTTCCAGCAACGCTGCAGGATGACTGAGCTGCAGCTAGTCTTAGCCTCTCACTAAATGGGAACATGAAAAATGCAGCAGGGCTCTCAGCACTACAGCAAATGCATCTCAATTTTGCACTTTCATACAGAAATGTAAATGCTGTATTTCAGATCTGAACTTTTATGCAGTTGCCAAAAAGGAAACCATAAGGAGAAAACTACTTCAAATCATTGGTTTGTAGGGAGAAGAGAGAAGAATAACACAGACACTCCCTGTCAGGAGATTACCAATTTCCAATAGTTCCATCACACAAAAAGCAACTTCTTAAAATGTGGGTGGTTTGTGCTTTTTGTTTGTTTGGGTTTGTTTGGTTGGTTTTGGTTGTGTTTTCTTTTAAAGCCATTAAAGCAAAATAGAAGATTACAGCTGCAATAAGCTATCCATTAACTCTAATTAGCAAGTGTTTTTGTTGTCTGGATTTAAAACTTCCCAACTTGGTGTTAATGAACTACAACACTGTAGCAAAAGGTATTAATAAAAACACCAGACTGTGGGATAGAAAATAGATCTCTGCTCACATTTCAGTGGAAGCTGGTGGGAGATTTTTCTTTGCTGCTTCAATCCAGGAATTGCAAAACAGGGAATACAAGTATTTGAAGTGGTTGCACTGGAAGACTAAGGGAAACTATTTACCTTGCAAAACTGTATTTAAACATCTACTCCATGTTCTGTTTTGAGAAGAGTAAGACTCTTGTAATCTACAAATGTAGACAAATTATGCTTTGGGGTTTTCCTGCTTGAAAGAAAACAAGCCATAGAGCAACTGGAGGGAGACAATAACAAAATTGGGGTTAAATTTATCTTTTTTTTTTTTTTGATTTTCTATTTGTTGGGTTTTTTCCTTAGTGGGTGGTTGGGATTTTGTTTGCTTGGGTTTGGAAGGAGAGTTAGTTGGTTTTTTTGTTGTTTTTTTTCGGTATGCCTTACCTCCTTTTAAGATTGCAGAGAGGAGCAAACCAAAAAATGACTTTGAAGTTGCTGCATCCTGTGACAGTTTTGGAGACCTTGTCTTGGAAGTCAAGTCCTTCTGGCAAGACAGCAACACACCACGGTGTCAAGTCCTTGCCCACCTGGCCCCGCTACACACGCTCCACCCCACTGCAACTGGGCTAAGGGACCCCCACGCAACCCCGAACACAACATCCTAGACAGTGAAACTTCGTCACCAAGAATAAAGCCATATTGAGATGCCTGGAAAGGAAAACAGCTGTTCTCCTAATGTCATGAGATGCAACAGCTTCACTACTTATTTTAGGATTTATCCCTGCACATACTCCTGGGTGCGCTTCTGAAAAGGCTACACAAGATTTGGCCAATTGTAACAACTACAGTAAAACCTACTGAGAGCCTTTCCTGGCATAGTGCTGCCCTAGACACACTGGGTGGATGTCCTCCCTTCTATACCAGCATGCTTCAAAGATGTACAGATAAGCACAAACTTGGATGGAAAAGAGCCTAGTACCACAGCCAGGAAACAGTGCGTTCAGGCCAGCTGCAGAAATGGGAAAAGTCATACTCGCAGCAGAAAAGGTGCCCAGCCCTCACTTTCTGACGCTAGGGGGGAAGTTTTGAGCTTCACAGCCCCCTCTAACCAGCTCTGGTGTGCAATGAAAGCTCTTTCATCTTTCCTGGTTTAATTTTGCCCCATGTAAGCAACAACCACCCAGCTGCCACAGACAGCGGAGCAGTGAGAGACATCAGCGGTGGAGGACACAGGAAAAGGAAAAGGGAAAAGGAAGAAAGGAAAAGGAAAGGGCTTCCCCACACCTGCAAAAGCATTCCTACCTTCCAGAATATCTTCCAGTTGTTTTGTAAGGAATTCCTCTATCTTTCAACTGGGTACTTCATTCCTATCAAAAGGCTTCATTTCCACGCATCGCTGTGATCAAACTCTGGCATTACAAGAGAGGCTCTCATTCATACACTGGACACATGCTGATTTCATACCTGCCTGGCCTGGATCTATGTACAGATCTCAGTGGCCATCCAGCACCATAAAGCCACTGCTAGAAGCCATTTCAGCAGCTCCTGCCTCCTCTGCCAGAACAGTACCAGCCCAGTTCGCTGTACTGGCCCAGTTCAGCTCTCCGCGTAAAGCTTGCTGCTGCAGTGCTCTGAAATACAAGCAGCTCTCTTGGCATCAGTCAGTGCAACCAGCAAAGCTGGACCCCTCTCCAACTTGCAACAGCTACCAAGCTGCTGGTTTTGCTGGAAAGGATTTCAGCACCCCAGCATCTTCCTCCTAGGGCATCCAGGTCCAGGGAGGAACAGAGAAGTCCTCCAAAGATCTATGCAGAAGGAAGAGAAGGGCAAGAAACAAGGAGAGAGAAAGAGGAAAACCATTTACTGGTCACTGAATCAGCTGTAACCTGACCCTGGCTGCGTCTTGCCACCGACAGCATTAACTACAAGCAGCTTCCATTCAGCAGCTCCTGCCAAAAATAAACAGTGCCGGCTTTCCTGGCTGCCTGCTCGGGTTTGCTCTCAATGTTTTTCTTCTTGCCTCTTCTGGCTAATTGGGATATGCTATGTTTCCTCCAACCAAGCAGTTGAAGTTTGTTTCTACCCACTGCCTTGCTAAAATTGGAGCAGTTTCTCACAGTAAAGAATGAAAATAAAAGCTGTTTGATCGAAGATGGCCACAGCAGGCTTCCTGGCCTCTTAGAGGAAAGATGGGAGAAGGGATACGAGGGGTAAAAACAGGTACACAGCAACACCCCACTGTGTTTCCCCTGCCACTGGCACTGCTACCTTCCCTTCAATGCTCTCCCCATTTTAATGGGGAATCATCTTCTTCCAAACAAGACTGGTGCCAGATAATTTTAGTAAGGGCCAGAAACTCATGCCGCCCATCTTCATTAGGCACTGGTGGGGTTTTTTGCAGTGTCAGTGTTTTATTTATTACACAATCCACCGCCCAAGGAGCCAGAGCAGCCAGCTCCTCCCATTACAAACAAGCCCTTCTCTCAGGTTGTTTTTTCTCCAGCACATTTTCATGCACAAGCAAAAGAGGGAACTAACTCCTCCTCCTCACAGAGCACTTTTTAATTTAAAAACAGAAACCGTTGGGCAAAGGTGAAACGGGCTAACTTAGCCAGCATTTGTGAGCAAGAACAGCTTATACCAATAACAAACCGCACTGCAAACTGGTGAATTTGGTGAAGATGCTCTAAAGGCACTATGCAAACACAGTTACCTTCTGGAAAAAACTCCAGTAGCCAAAGGCACGCACCAAAGTGTTTTGAATCGGGGCTGGCAAAAGGGTTTAATAACCACTGCAGCAATGAAAGAATTAAGAAATTTATGACCAATGCTAACGGTGTTGAAAGAGTATTTTGGAAATCCCAACAAACTCAGCTGATTCAAGTTTATGGGCTAGCTCACTTTATATAAAATCTCCTTCCTTGCTTCCCCTCAACCCAGAAACGCAAAGAAACAAAAGTGGAAAGAGTAGTTTTGTCAAGCTGAACAGTGTTTCTGACCCAGCCACTGAAAAATAAGTTCAAAGGCCCTTTAAAACTGTGCTATTTTAATGTGCCGTAAGAAGCGCTCTCTGCCTTCTAATTTGTTCAGTTCTTTGAAACACCTAATTTCCTCTGCACTGTCACTGCACAGCGCTCTGAAGCCTTGTGGAGCCCTGCCACTTGATTCAACACCAATAGTCACATTTCAATAGGCAATTCCACTTGAAAGGCTGTAAATGAAGGGGGGAAAAAAAAAAGATGTCTTCAAACCAGAGAATGCAGTACAACACCATTTATTTATATCCAAGTTCTTTTTTCTGTGGCTGGCTACTGTAGGCAGAAGCCAGAGAAGGGGAGCTTTAAAGCCTAGATAATTAATTCTAAGTGGTTTTAAAATGGCTAGAGGTTTACGGCAGACAAGATGCTACACTGAAATCAGAGGCAAAATGTTGTGCTCTTTGCTCTGCTCTGGAATGCTCTGTTTACTCTGGCATCACATAAAATATATAATTGATTTCTCAAGGAAGAGAAAAAGAGAAAAACACAGTCCCATAAGCCTCATTATTCTATAGAGCAAAAATAAAAAGGTGTGTTTCAGGCCAAATCACAGTTGTACTTCAGTAGGGATGGAGAAGGGCAACAGAATCATAATTTCATATTTATTAAAATTCATTTACTACAATTGCCATCAACAGGACCGCAGGGCTCTTAACAAGAGCATCCCTAGAGTCAGAAGCATCAACTTCTACAAGCATATACAGACTTAAAGAAAAATTAAATTAAAAATAAATTTAATAATATTACTTTAGAGAACATTTATCATTCCTGAGTGTGTGAGGGGTTTCTTCCCTTTCCAAATTTCCTTATTAAGATTTTGCAAAATTATAATGAAACTTGACAATAAGCCACAGGGTGCCCAAGCACAATTCCAGTTTAGTCAGTAGGTAATTCCAACGGCTGCACAGCAGCTATTTGTGTGCCCTCAGACAGCAAATGCTCCTTTTCCTCCAAAGGCCAAGGCAGGCTTTCAGGGGTATCCGAACACCCCCAAGGCAGGAACAGTGTGGAATACAGCGGAGCTCTTCTGCACCGTCCCACCACTCAGTGGAGCATTCTCCACACTTCTTGCAAGACAGGGAAACAATATTTAAGATATTAATTAGTTGGGGCTTTTTTAAAAAAAAAAAAACAAACAAAAAACACACTGAAAGTATTTTAACTGAAGGGGAAAAAAAAAATAAGTAGAGACACAGAAAATAAATTTTAAAAGGATGACTGTATAAATCCCTTGTACACATTCAAGACTAGTCAAACACAGTGATTGGTAATACCATGATTATCCTCCTCTTTGTTGGCCTCCAGTAATACCAATGTATTCTCCTTCAAATTTTGCAAGACAAAGTCTTATACTCATCAGTGTAACACTTCCACAGCCACCGAGCCCAGCCCTCCACACAGATTTACCCTTTCAGGGCTATTTTAGACTGAATTTTTATTTTAGATTGAATTTTCAGCCAGAAGCATTAACATTGTTTCAAACACTTTAATGGAGGGTGACCAAAGCTGCATTGCTCCTGCCTTTGCAGCCCAGAAACGACAAGCTGCTCAGATTTTCTCCATCAAAAGGCCACTGATCACACCCATATCCCTCCCCTTTGCTGAAGCTAGGCATCCCACAACAGTTTTATCCCCTCTTCTTTGCCAAAATATCCATCCGTTCAATGCTCACCAAATATCTTTTTCTGAGATGCTGCTACTCAATATATATAGGATATATATGCTGTCATACACCCGAGCAGCCACCTCACTTGCAAAAGAGCAAGAAATCAGCAAGAAAGCCATACTGCGTATGACACTGTACGGCAGATGAAAAGCCAAGACCTCAAACCACTACAGGGAAGTCAAAGCTGGGTGATGGTGCAGTGAATTACAGGTGACTTGTCTGGAAGCAAAAGACTACAGCAAATAGATGTAGCAGCCAGAACCAGCCTTTCAGCCAGCTCCATCCATCACTTCTCCTCTCTGTTCCCGTTTCCCCATCTTACGGGCTTTGGCCAGCTTTGTCAACTTTTGCCAGCAAGGCAAATATTGGAAAATAAACACTTTTGGGGCAAGAAATGCACTGTGCTTCTCAATTCTGGACAAAACCAGCAAACAGCTGATGGTGCTCTCAGCCACGGGCGGGCTGGCAGCAAACCTTTCTCTTTGCAGCGTGTCCGACACACCACTAACGTTGCAGTTGCAGCAAAAGATAGAAGAGGCTGATTTCTATCTTGAAAGGAGCTGGAACCCAAGGCCATTACAAGCACAGCCTGAAGAGAGGCTGATTTCAGGGGTTTGCTGGTTTGCAGCACAGTTCCCACTCGTCCTGCTACCACACAGCACAACATCCTCAAAGCATCCTAATGACTTGGGCAGCCGGCTGGTTATCTCACTCAGGTTTGCGGTAGAAACTGTTCCTGATGGCTTTCAGAAGTGACACAGGCACCTCATCAGGGTACTAATGACATACCAAAAAAAAAAAAAATAAAAAAGCAACCACATTTTTGTCCTACCAGGCACGAGTGATGAGTCCAAATGACAGGTTTTGCTTTCTCCTTCCCACAAGCAAACAAAAAGAAAAAAATTATGTGCACTCTCTAAAGCCTCTGCAGCTGAGGCTACATACCTGTAGGACCCCCTTAGACCTGAGGGAGGAAGGGCAATTTATGAGGAAGGTGAGGGAGGGACCCATCTGTGCTGCACCCCACAATATAGCCCAGGAAAGCTGTGACCCAACCTGCTCTGCTCTCACACACAAAGAAAAACAAATAAGTAATAACCAAATAAATAAATCAGTGTTTGTCACTCAGCTAAGTCTCAGCACTACGAAGTGAGTTCAGGTCTTCAAACATTCAAAGAAAAAAAAAAAAGTAACCAAAGGAATGTCACCAAACCCCCTACAACAGCAAATTAAAAAGTAAACGAAACCCACAAATGCAAGTAACATACAGAGTAACTACAATGCGAAGGCAGAGGGGGGTGAGGAGAACTTGTCACCAATTCAGAGATGATGCATTTTGGTTTTTTAATATATTAAGGAATAATAATTCAAAGGCAGAACACAACCAGATCCAATTTGTCACACAACACCTGCAATCAGCTGAACGAAAAACCCGACATAAATAAAACTCCAAACCCAAAATCCTACTGTTCAACTCCAGCATTGCAAAGTATACTTCATGATTGTTTAATTAAAGTCATTTTTAGCTTTGCATGGCTGCAATCACCAAACATTGTCTCCCTGTCAGCATTTGAGGGGCTAACACACTGTTGCCAACAATTAGCACAAATCTGGCTGACATTGTTTTCTCTAAAAATAAACCATGCATGTTAAGTAGCTTGAGAACAAACACGAAAACAAGATTTTAGGATAACATTTTCCTTCTCAGTGGAAACACAGACCTGCAGGAAGCCCAAGTAATCACTCCAGGATCTACTCAACCATCACCACACACCTTTGTCACTGGAGAAGTACCACCAGGACATAAATTGGAATTTCTGGGCATCTACAATTAAAAATCCTTTCTAAGCACAGGGAAGAGATTAACTCCAGTCTTATGGCCAAAACCCATTTTGGAAAAATCCTGATTTTACTTCTTCACCAGCAATGGTCTAAGCATGGGCATCATGGCAAGAGAAAAGCGTGCAAGAAAACAGCCCCTGTGAAGTGTTTTTCTTTTGGAAAACTGATTTTTCTCTAACCTGAGCCATCAAGAATAAAATCCAACAACACTGAAATAATGCCATGAGCACACAAATTGTTTGGATTGGGCAGGATGCAGTCCTCTGAATTAGAAGCATTTGAGAAGCAAGCATGCATGCAATTCTAATGACTTCTTTGTTCACCGCCCATCTTCAGCTTCAGGACTCAGCTCCATCCCAAATGTGGTTGCCCAGCAAAGATGGTTAAACATGACTCAGAGCAGAGATGACTCTTTAGTTATCCTGAAGAAACAGTATTTTTAAATACAGACTGAAATTGCCAAAAAGGAAAGAAAACAGCTTCTCTTGTTGTTTATATTCAGGGCTATTTGAACTCCTGAACTGACAGTGGAAATCATGAACTTAATCTGAAAACTAGAAACAGATGCATACTCCAGTTCTAAAGCCAGCACATCCCCTTTCCAGTGCCTGCCTGACACATGGATCAGTAAAGGTAGCTTTGGGTGACAGAGGAATAGGCAGCGACCGTGTCCATATTCTGACTATTCCCTCTTACACTAAATACCATTACAAAACTATTGCTGGAAACCCTTTACCAGACTGAAGAAGTTAACATTTTCTACTCAGTGGATAGGAAGTCTATAACTGCTTTTTTTATACCCTGTTCTCATCTCTGAAGGCTTTTATTCTCTAGAGCAAATTAATCAGGCAGCTTGCATTATATGTTCTTTCTCCAGGCCCGGCTCCTCTCAGCATCTCTATTGATCTTCACTCAGTAAGCCATTAGCAAAAGGTTTTGAAAATTTGCTGGTTTTATAGTTCCCAGAGAAAGCTGAGTCCCATTTAAGGGGATTGCCACATTCAGGTTGAAGAGCTCAATCCTCCTAGGGAAGAGATCACCATTTTTCAAAACATGCAATAACGTCCAAATCCCATCCTGCTGTTCACTCACTTGTGCCTGGGTCTCTACTGCTCAATGCTCCTTCCTGCCAAGGGACTTTAGAGATGATCGGTGAGCACAGGATTGAGAGAGAGAACAGAGAAGTACCACATACCTACAGCCAGCAAATAAGCCAGGAAAAAAAAAAATCTACAAGATTGATGCTTAAAAAAAACAACGGGAGAAAGATAGAAAGAGATGGTAGGAAGGTGACAACTTTTAATAAGTAAGCTTTTGAAGAAATTAATTGTCCTTTGAACTCCACGAGGTCGCCTCTCCAATATACCTCCCTTGAGTCCCCATTTCCTTTCTAGTCCAAGAAAGCCACAGCAGTAAAGAAAACTGGTGCAATTTTTGCCATGCTTTTGTGGGGTGTGTGCAAGGTGACCTTTGTCCCTTCGTCTCTTGCAGTTTTCTCCGTGCATGCATGAAAGCAACTTAAACCAAACTAAGATTGATCTTCCATCCTTCCCGTTAAATATCGTATTAGATCCTGCATACGTAGTCAGACCAGCCAACTCAGCTGAACGGACCTGGACTTGCTGAAGCATATCTGACCCCCACCCAGAAGGAAGAGGACCACACCAGAAGATACGCACACAGACAGAAGCTCTGGCTGTCCCTAGGGCTTCACGCACCACGTGCATGTGCACACTGCAATTCTGTTGTGTCGAGTCTCCAGCTGACTTTCAGACTGTGCAGACATTATCCCCTGGCAAACAATGGTGCTCATTCTCCCGCCTGTTCCCCCCAGCCAGCAGAACACCGTGTGTCCTGCTGAACCCACTGAACACAAATGCCAGCCTGGTATAACGTTACCCGCTCGCAGCCTTCGCACAAAGCTGGGCTCGCTGCTCAGCCGAAGCCCGTTAAGCGAGCTGTGGCCCTGCCCATGCGTCTCCACACCCTTCGGAGGGAGCAAAGCTGTGGAACGAGTTCAGCAGCCAGGGGAAGAGCACAGGCAGGGGTAGCAACAAGCAAGAAGCTCCAGAAATGACAGAAAAGAAGATTCTGCTACAAAATAAAACCTCCAGTTTAGACCTGAACTTGCCTGAAGTCCTGGGATAGGGAGACCTAAATCAGTGAGGAAGTAAATTTATTTTTAATTATTTATAGTTAGAAACTATGCATCTCTAGGACTATGACACTGAAGACAACCTGATACGAAATGCCTGTGTCAACAGCTCCCCTCTTACCCCACACAGGGTACAGTATTCCAATCCTAACTGCCGTTATGGAGAGAGTGTGATTTCAAAACGCAACCTCAAACCTGAGGTTTAATTCCTTTACAGACACCAAAACAGCAACAGGAGGGCCAGATCCATGTGCCCCCAGCTCGCCTCATTGTACCCGTCCACCTCTGACCTCACATGCTCAAACTTCTTCACAGCCACAAGGCCAAGAGATCAGAACACACTGCCACAGGGATGACCGGCTTAAATCTAGCACTAAGTAACACATCGAGGACAGACCTGCTGTCTGCAGCCTGGCCCAAAGGACAGTGGCTGAAGGACCACCAGCTGACTGGCCCCTGCCTTGGCTTGCTGGACCTCACAGAACTCCATCCAAGCACGTGGCAAGCACCATGCTACTGCCAGGAGGGCTGGCCAGAAGCTTCCTTGGAGCTCAAGCACACAGGGATCAGCTCCACATCTGCTTTAGCCTGCGGCCTGAATGTTTTATTCAGGCTCCTTCATCTCTATCCTGCTGCCTGGCAGTGGAGCAACGCCCGACGGGAACCAGATGCGAGCCAGACCTCCTCCTGCCAGCCAGAAACCTCAGGGTGAAGGAGGTGATGGGTGGAGGGGGCAAGCATGGATAGTTCTCTACTCTTTCAATATTTACTGTAATTCAGCCCACTGCCCTTCAGTTTCAGCTGTGACGGGTCCATACGCACCCCAGCACGCCCACCCCACCTCTGAAGCCACCCCAACCCCCCGGTACCCTCTCGCCGTGGGGAGAGGCAGCGGCAGATGGAGGAAGCGCAGCTCTGCCATTTCCTGCAGTTTGCTAATCTGCTCCATGCAGCTGCAAACCCCACACCGGGACACAGCTCCGTGGCCTTACAACGGTGAGGTTCTGCCCGGCTACCATGTGCCTGCATCTGGCTGGTCCCAGTCCAGGGGAGGCAGAACTGCAGCTCCTGCATTCAAGCCAGGAAATCCCAGTCACAGTTAAACTGTGTTTTTTCCAGTTCTCGGGAGTGAACAGCTCAGGCTGCAGTGCAAGCCCAGATCAGTCCGGCCATGCTGAAGGGGTGATGACTGGCCCTGGCTGGTCAGCTCTGGAGGGAGCCCAGAGTGGTGTCACAAGCAATTAATGTGATTTAGAAATTCCTCCCCTCTGTGCCTAACGTCCCACTAAAAGGAGTGGAAAAACATAAACAACAACAAAAACCACAAAACACCCACTGCAGCAGCCACTGGTCAGTAAGGAAAGGCAGGATCAATCCCCTTCGTCAGAAGAGGCTTATAACTCATGGGGCATCCAAACTCTCTTGACAAGAGAGATATATCAGTACCCGAGAGGAAATCGAGCTCTCTCCACTATAGATCCGATATAGATTGCACAATCGGGTGCTTCCTTGCCCACACTGCCACAAACACAAGCTGCCTGCATGCAGGAAAATAAGTATATATAGGGTTTGGGTTTTTTTAAATCCACCACCCATTTCACCTCCCCCTCACTTCAAGCAGTGAAAACAGCTTCTGTCCAACTGTCACGTGAGATTTAAGCAGAAATGGCAAGAAAGGCAGCTTTGTGCAACTCTCCCTGCAATTTCCCCATCTATGATGTACATGGAAAGCAAAGAGAGACAGAGACCTCAGCAACACACAGAGGACAAACAAAATGACCAGTAAAAATATACTGCAAGTGTACACCCCTCACACAACGACCCACGGACCAACCACCACTGCCTGCTTCGGTGTAACTGGGCACTCCACTGCTCTTTGGGGGGATTTATTGACACTGCATCAGCAAAATAATACAAATAAAGTCCCAAAGGAATATTTTTCCCCTACTGCTCCTCTGCCATTGCAAAACTTCCTCTTTAGGCAGTGGCAGTACCCCAGCCAAGATTCACACTGGCTTGATGCAAACAATGTTAATACCATTCTATGGATGTACATTTTACTTTTTTGTTTTTCTTCCCTCCTTCTATTAACAGAGATACTTAGAAGAGATGGAGACCAGCCCTGGCAGCGACTATTATAGTACCTCTGTGCATAGGTCTCCAGGCTATTCCAGCTACTATCCCTGTAATACGGCCCTCCGCTCTTTTTGAAGTATCCCTTCACAAGTTGCCTAAACTATTTTTCCCTTGTTTCCCAAGACTTAAGGCTTGTTCTAGCACAACCTCTCTTACGCACATTTAAGCCACGCCATGGCTTAAATGGTACACCAGTCGGAATTCTAGGGAAGCAAACTGCTCCCAATCTTGATTATATGCATTATGCAATTTAAGAATTTGGGGTTGGGTGGTCGTGGGTTTTTAATTTTTTATTATTATTATTATTATTTTTATCCACCATTGAAAAGCTTTCCAGGACATCTGTCCCCAGCAGCCCAGTATTACTAACAAGTCCTCTAAGAAGATATAAAAAGCCTTTGAGATTTTTCTGGCTCAAAAACATGAGGGGACAATCCATGGCACAACAAGATGATGTGCAGTGTTCGTAGAAGGGGCTGGCAATGGAAACAAACAAACAAAAAAACCCCCCACAAAAACCAAAAACCCAACAGATACACATCCAGAAATCTCCAAGCATGCAGTCTGAAGGAGAAACTGTCTTTCAGTTTTTCATCTTTCTCCTCATGGAAGATTAAAAATCAATTTTGAATCTTGTGACCAAAAAGCTTTAAGACAGTGAATCCATTAGAGAGAAGTGAAGTCTCAAGCTGTCGGTTATAAAATCATACCCCAAGGACAACAAGCCAATTTCCCTCTCCAAAATTCTTCAACATCCACACAAACCTCATCCCCCTCCCAATATTTACATACACAATATCCAGAAGAGCTGGAGGTGGGGAAAAAAAAGTAAACCCGTGTGTGTGCGTACAGCGGGGTTTCTACTGCACTTGGCAGACCTCCGGAAGATGAGAGGCAGAAATCCCAAGAGCAGCGTGCAGGGGAAGGAATCTGCTCTGGGCAGCTCTGCAAGCAGCCTCACATGCTTCAGCAAACCCGGCCACATCAGTGGGCAAAGCCAGAGCCCTGCACGCTTGGGAGAAAGGATGAATTCACAAGAATTTTACAGAACCAAGGGAAAGGCAGGGTACAGTTAGTGGAAATATGATCATCAAGAGCAACCTACTGCCTTGGTGTGCTGCTGTCTGCACTTTCCGGCTGATGAAGCCAAAGGATTTGGGGGGGTGGAGGGGGAATTTAAGCTAAATCCTGAGAATACAGAAGAAGGTGCAGGAGGAGCGAACAGCAACAGTCAAGGGATGTTCAGCAGTGAAAAATGCTCTTTACTGTTACAGTAAATTCTCAGTTACTAAACAGGTGGAGAGAAAACCCTTTTAACAGGAATGGCTGCGAGATTGATTTGAGAATGAGAAAAGCTCATTTTTACGGAGTGAAAAGCTCTACCCCGTGCAGTTATTTGTAGCTAGTAGAATACACTGGATTTCTTGCCTTTATCACCACAAACAAGAGCCTGTTTGTAATGTAAAGCTGCAAGTTACACGGCCAGTACCAGTGCCTCTTCTTTTATACTTCATCTCCCAATTTTATCATAAACAAACACACAGCTTACGGTTGCCTATAAATTTTGTCCTCAAACTCTTCAGAACAAAACACTATGTACTTTAATCTTAATGTACTTCCTATCAAAAAGATCCTGCACGCAGGGTTTACTACTACTAAGCAGTAGAAGTACCATGAGATATGTTATCCTTATTTTACAGAAGAAACAGAGGGACAGAGATTAAATAACTTATCTAGATGGGTGGGGAAACGATGGGCCCCAATTTTCAACTCTGATTTTTGCAGCCCTCCCTCCCCCCACCAAACTGTGCTAAAAGTACTTTGGAGGGGCTCTTCAGAGAAATGCAGAGAAAATATTTGCAAAAATTAAATTTCCCAGTTTTAATAAAACTTACACGCTGATGTTCAATAAGCATGACACGAAAAGCCTCACAATTTTAAATAGCTCAAAAAATTTAAACTAGGTGTTGTGCACCTGTAACTATTTGAGCAGTAGGTTTTATACAAGATAAGGAGACTTTGCAGGTGCTCCCCTTTTCAAAAGAGGAGGCAAAGAAACAAACTGTGTTTTACAAGAAACCAAAGACGGGTCCAAGTATTTTAAGTACATGGAAGAGAGGAAGCCCATATGCTCACGCATGGGCACGAGTGCACGCACAGACACTTTAGTACAGCTAGTATATGGTTAGTATGTGATGCAAAACGACAAACTCCTTCGGCTACCCGTGAAGTTGGGTAACAGCACACAGAGGCAGGTAGATACAACCGCCTCCCTGGAACCCGCCTTCTAACATACACATTTATTTTCAGTTTAACATGAAGTTGTCATGAGAAAATAAATCTATAACTTCCTTAAAATACTTCTCAACCTACAATCCTACCCTGTAAATCCAGCAGAAGACAGCTGAATGCTTGACAAGCATTGTTTCACAGACCCTTGAAAAGGTTACATTTACAAAAACCTCCACCTCTCATCAAAAGAGGAAACGCTTAAGCGGTTTAAATTCGGCGTAGCAAGAAACTTGCATACAGATTAGCTAATTTATTTGCTATGATGTTGCAAGACACTGTTTTATTAGCTTAATTTGTCTTTAGCAGCACTGGAGACCAAGGTAACTACAGCTGAGTTGCTGGAGCCTGGATTGGAGAAGTAAAAAAAAAAAAAAAAAAAAAGGCTTTTGAAAAAAACCCTCTCGTTAGTCTTGCACTTGCAGACTGGTTTTTGTTTGTTTGTTTTTAAAAAAAGTCTTGCTTTTTTTGAAGCAAATGAAGCTCATAAAAAGCTAGCTGGCAGTTAGCAAATATTTCTTCACTTCAAAGACTGTTCATATCAGAGATTCTACAAAGTCCACAGCACGCTAAATTGACACAAATCCCCACCAGAAACAGAGCTTATATTTAACCTACTAGGAAAATTCAGCTACCTGAATAATTAATATTTTTCAAATGAAGATTTCAGTTAGCTCTCTAGGTGTGCAATATCAAATCTATTACCATTTGTTAATTTTCAGCACACCAGTGGAGTTAAGATCAAAATCAGAGTGCAGAGACAGGAACTTGGCACCAGAGAAGAGTGAGAGGTTTGACAATGGCCTCAGCGAGGCTGGATTTCACCCTGGTCACTCCATGCTGCTTCAGTTTATTTTTCCTTCTTTCTTCCAGCTCTTCTTCTCCCCCCCACATCTCTTCCAAAATACACTGCAGCTCCAGAGAGTTCCCAGCCCTCAAACAATGTGCTCTCAAACTACACAGCCGAGAAAGCCAATACAAATGAAATCTGTGCTGCAGCTTCTACAGACCTAGGACCACTTTACATCATCCTGTCAGATATTAAAAATTAAAAAAAAAAAAAAGAAAAAGAGACTACAATAAAAGTGAGCCATCTTGTTTCCTTTGAGTGTGAAAAGGCTTTAAGAGTGAAAAAAATACAAAGCAGCTAATGGTAATCTGTAACACAGAAAACCTTGTCCGAGCATTTTGTTTCCCAGGAGCACCAAGCGTACGAGACCGACCAAAACGCGACACCAGATCCACGTGAAATGCTGCGCGTAGTCTGCAAACCAGTTACCATGACTGCACATGCAAATTGGTCAGATAAAAGCCAGTCAGAGGAATAATTGGCTATTTGGAGGTACAAAATGACTAATCTATCACAGCCGACACATAAGTGGGTTTTTTTCCCCTCCGCTTCATAATTGTGCCACTTAATTCTCCAAGTCCAAACGAGTATTTCGGATGCCGTGTGGTACTCTAAGTACTGTAACAAAGCGGGAAGCAGAACCCAGGCTCCATTCAGAGCTCCGCCACTGCTGTGACAAGTCCAGAGTCAAGGGACAACATCTACATGTGACTACAAAAATGCAACCCATTCCCAGCAGTCTTAAACACCTCTCTGTAAGGAACTGGTATCCTCTGAAGAAGCCCTGAAAGCCAGTAGTGCTGAAAACCCCAGCATGGATTGAATCTCTGCTCTATGTGTGTGTCACCCATGCCACTTGTGAGCCCAACTGTTCATCAGGAACCTTCACAATTGACTTTATTCATCACCTCACTGTCATTCAAATGGTACTTCCTAAAAATCATAACTTTGCAGAATTCTTGTGTCTTCCTGCCTAGCAAAAGTTTAGCACAAGTATAAAAACCCATCACCGGTTAAGTCTTTTAGTAACTACAGCTTCATTCCAGGTCCTCACAACTAAAGCAGGAGCAAAGAATGAGACATTTTTCCCCTCATCCAGGAGGCAATGAAAATCAGTAACAAATGGTTTCCCTTACTGGCAAACACACAAAGACTAGCCAGCTTCAACTTTAATGCCACTTTTACTTACTACGATACCAGCTATTTTCCAACTGGAAGTATTGACCATTTTCTTTTAACACCTTCTTTGTGGGATATTAAATTAAATCAGCTAGAACAGAATTGTAGAATACAGGAGGCAAAGCACAACAGGTCTGTATAAAACCTCACCCCCAAACGCTTAAGACTTCAATCATGCTGTGACAGCAAGCTTTCTATTAAACACTTTGATAAAGCAGGAAAGTTAAAGCCCTTGAATATTCTCCCTTTTAGGCACAGAGCAAATGGATCAGTTGCTAGTAATTATTCGCTTTCCTGTGCTTCTGACATTCTTATATGCGAAACGGTCCTAATATCTTCATTCATCTACCCAGTCAGTGTTAAGTCCTCCGCAGAAGTCAATATACAGCTGTCATCTCACTTCTTATCTTCTGAGACTTAAACCAAAATATCATCCTCTATTCCTGTTCTCAGCCCAAAATGCAGATGCTTGACCTTAAAAAGTACATAAGCAAATCAGCCAGCACCTGTACAGAACTGCACCTGCTCACGCCAAACCAACACCTCCAGGCAGGATGTAAGAGATCATTTATACACATGAAACTATAGGGGAAACAAAGGCAAAAAAGACACTCGTGTCCAAAACTACCTAATTATGAGATTACCAAGAGAAGCTTGCAGGTTTCTTATAGTTCAATTTCAAGTTCATCTTCTCATTGGAGTTGGGAGTCCAAGATGTAACCTCCTGCTCCTTCTCCGGCAATTGCGGTCAAGAAAGCCCCTGGCTCCAGACAAGTTTCTCCCATGCATTCCTGGCAGGCGCTTTCCATCTCTTCTCTCCTTGCGTTCTCTGGTGAATCCATATGCGCTGCTGGAGATGGGATTTGGCATGCACACTCCCCTATGAGAACCCTCTGCCCAGATGTGCTAATCTCCTGTGGCAACCCACTTCACCACACATGACCTCCAAAGGCATGATTTGACAAGGTCAATGACTACTGTGCCACAGAGGTTACTTACGCTCGCTGAAGTCTCCGATGTGCACACAAGAGGGTCCCTCCCCCTCTTTTAATGCAATTAAATGCTTTTTATTTAGAAATTTGCACAATTTACACGCAATTTTCTCACCCTTCCCATACAACCAGCCTCCATTAAAACCATTTTCTTCAGCAGAGCCAGCACTTATCTGGGCTCAAACACTGATCTTATCCTCTCGACACTTTCTTCAGTTCCTTCATGGGATTCCAACAGGGAAAATGACACTGATGAGAAGAACTGCTTCTTTCCCCGCTCTTTGGATTTAATATCCGATACAGGCTTCTCCTTATACAATACAGACAGAGGATACAGTATAGAAAGGAAGAAAAAAAATAGTATCAGAAGGCTAAAGAGAAGGAACTCTTGTGTGAATTGAGCAAGAAATGTCATTTACAGACTGAACTACTTCTATCCTTGTGCCATCAAGAGGGTTAGATACCTCATCCGCTCCAAGCACCCGACCAAGCACAAACAAAAGCTTGTCTCGTCTTTCTCCCTGTCACATTGAAACTAATCAGTGAAAACAAGGTAGAAATGGGGTTTTCAGAGCAATTAAATTGCAAGTGAAGTTTTATCTCTCCAAGTAATTCCTTCTGCCCTCAGCCATTCCTTGTTACCCCATGCATGACCACAGCAGCCCAACTTCACAAGCCTAACCAAGACTAGAATCATTCCAGCACCACCATCATTTCATACCATCCATTTCAGTGGACCCCCAATTTAGAAGGTTACCTAAAACCCAGAAAGAATATATAGCTATAATCCTGCTACAAAGGCTTGGGCCACATGTGCAGGGTTTCTTTAATCAATACACATCTGCTCTGTATCCCCCTCTCCCCTGCGTCCTGCCTGCCCAGTGCCAGAAGGGCATTTGCGTGGCTGTGCAGAGAGCCAGATCAGGGAACCAGGGAATTAGTTTTCCTGGCAGCAACAATACTAGAGCTGGCACAAGGGAGGTAATCGGGACAAGCAGCCAGGGCAGGAAAGGACCATCCCCTTCAGCAAAAACATGTACATATGTCAGATTAAAGTGGTCAGATCCCCAGCTCCCTCTCCCCATTTCTGCAAGCGTGGGAACTACCTAGCAGCATGGAAGATCGAGTCATTTAACTTTGCAAAAGGTTGTCTGTCTAAATACTGAGCTATTTTCACAGTTTGTTTCTTTTCTCACCAGCTTCCCCCTGCCAAAAAAATAAAAAATTAAAATTTTGAATAAAGAGATGTGGATGCTGTCAGTCACCACGCTCCTGTACCCAGGTACAGAGCAAAGGACACGGTGCTGGGCTGCAAGGGGCTGAGGTGCTGGGCTGCAAGGGGCTGAGGACGGCAGTTCTGGGCTCCTAAATGGAAGGGTGCTAACGTTTTCTCTGGCAAGGTAAACAAACCCAGCAGTACAAAGATTGAATGACTCCATGGAACAAAAGGGAAAATAAGGTCAAACTCAGAGAGGAAAAAAAAAAAAAAAAAAAGAGAGAGAGAAAATGAAACAAGAAGCAGCCAAGATGAGAGAGATATGACAGATACAAACACAGAGACCAAAAGCCCCAAGAGGCTACTCGCTAGTTCTGAAGCTGAGCACATGGAAAAAGAGAAGAATTTACTTCTTCCTCAACTGGAATGTTTGCATAATTGTCACTTTCAATTTTACATAATTCCCTCTTCTACACATTTGTTTCGTGTCCAGGCCACCATGCATGAAATAAATCCCTGTATCAGAGCATAGCCTGCCTGCGCGACAGACGGTGCTAAGGAGATTGGGTTTCCCGTTTATTCCTGTATTACATTCCAAGAAGGTGTGAACAATGCTTTATCAGACTTAAAATAATATCGACCAAACAGATACCCACCCCGGCCAGGAGGTTGTTTGCCCAGGCAGATTTTTCTGAAAACCGTACCGAGTAGGTACGTATATCAACTGCATAAAGCACTAATTAAGTACCATTTTTCCCCTTCCCTCCACAGGGCACACTGAACAGAGGACAAGCACCCCATCAATAAATCATTCTGAAGTTTTAGGGTTGTTTCTTCCTCCATCCCCAGTTAAAATTACAGGCATTCACTTTGCGTATACGTTTCATTTTCTCCACATTCATTGCTGATACCCAGGTGCCCTGTTACAAAAGCTAAATGATAAGCCCAGATACTGAAATATCAGGACTAACTAGGTTAAGAAGAGTCATGGCAAAGGATGAGCTTTCAACATTAAAAGGAGAAGCACTAAGTAACTAGGCACCCAAATTCTCATTCTTTATGTAAAAAGAGAGCCAAACCCTTTCAAAGGCCATAATGTAAAGAAACCCCACTATTTCTTGGTTCAGGCTGAACAAAACTGAAAACAGTAAGATTGAATGCCATCAAACACAGATGATATTTAAAGTTCATTCAGCTTTAAAACAACTTATTATTAGAAGACTAGAAAGTCTAAAAAAAATATGTCTGTACGTCACTGTAAAGGTTTTACCTTATCATTCAGCTGCAACCCAAATTCTGATCTTTTTGAAAAGTACCTGCAGCCCCCAGAAAAAGACATTTGAATGTTTCTTGTTTGGTAACTGCCTGGGAAGAGGAGGCAACAGGATGTTCATGCAACGGGATGTTCATTCACCGTTCTGGTAAACCTCCAGCCTACTTCTGTTCCTTCCACTAGCATCAGGAACACGTTGCATGGTACCAGCATTTACTCTTTTCAGAAGGGCTTGATTGCCATGAAGACACAAAGCCAGATGATTTCCCCCCTCCCCCCACCATGCTTTTTCACTTCCAGCCCTGCTTCCAGCAGCAGGCTGGTTAAGCTGCACTGCCACATGCTGCCTCTCACCCCAGAGCATCTCTCTGCCATGGAGGAGGGGAGGCCCCACCCACAGCACTTTCTGCTCTCTGACATCAGAAAGGCAAGCCATACATCAGGAGTAACCCCTTCCCAACCACAAAATACATACGAAGATGCTGCAGTAAAACTGGTAGAATAAGCTACACTTTGTATTTCCCTCCCCCAGGTCTGTACTCTTATTGGCATGCTTTTTGTGTCTGGGTTTACACTTTAGGCACAGACTCATTATTCCTACAGTATTCAGCAGAGACTGAGTGAAGAATCACATTTTGCTTATGTTCTGAACATCACAAAGGTAATAGAGGAAAAACACCAGAGGCTTCATCTACTAAACATTTATAAACAGGGAATGGGAATTTTAACACACACATGCACTGAAGGAGAGAGATGTAAAAGAACAAAAAGAATTCATCTATCGCTTGAGACAAAAATCTATTCTCTCCTCAGTACTTGCTCCTTTCTGCCCAGGTAAGCTCACTGAAACAGTGAAAATTCACCTACTGCTAATAGCAGAAAATCAGAATTGCATAAAAATCAAATCAAGAAATACCCAAATCAATGCAAGCTTTATTTACTTGCAGCAAAGACACCATCAAAAGCTGTCCATTTACTACCCCTAATGCTGAAGCATGCTCTGCATTACAACATCTCACCACACCTCACGAGACCGTCACCACCACCTCAGAGGACAGGCACACCAGGGAGCAGATGCCCACCCAGCCTGAGGTGACACAGCCAGACCTCTCTGGCTTCCGGCCCCACAAACAGCACAGCCCACCAGCAGCCTCCTGATAGTTTTTGCTGCCTGTTTCCATTCAACCCACATCTGGAATTTCCTGAAAACTGGACTCCTCTGGTTAAGTGAGACCAGCATGTGAGCTTACTCGTTTTATTGTAGTAACTCCACATCACCTGCTTGTTTCCCAACACCCCCATGCACAAACAGGTTGTATTTTGGTCTCGCCTGTACAGTGCACAAAACTCTTATCCCCAAACAACCACAGTAAGCAGCAGCACAAAAAACTGCCAATTGCTATGTGAGTGTTAAAAAGAAAGGGCCCATCATACCAGCAGCACACATGAACCATTAAAGTGAACCAAATCACTTCATTTTGAACACCAGTACATTTTACTTAACACAGGCAGACACCAGCAGTTTAGACTAGTTTTTTTTGAGGTCAAATTAATATCCATACAGGTTGTATGGACCTTACAAGCAAAGCTACAGAGAAGTATCATAAAATATGCCCCCTTTTGGGCCATGTATCTTTATGTCAAAACTACACTGAAGACATGCAGCCAGACGTGGTGTATGAGCACAGACCACAAACATACCAGCAACAGCTATTTAGTGACACAGCTAGCTGACCTTCAGCAGAAACTCAGTAACCCGATGATGATGACATTCCTGGCCCTGGACTGTCTGCAGCATTTATTTTGGCAGTGGTAAAGAAAACCCACTGATATATTTTGACCCGAAAGCACCGATCAGGAAACCAAAGATCTCACTCCTGTCCAACAAGGAGGCTTGAACATCCTTCCCTTGGAAACCCACACATGCCTGCTTCATCCAAGCAACACAACAGATTTCAGCAATCAAGAGAAATAATTTTTAAGATTTTTAAATCCAGGAGCACGGCTTGCCTCAAGGCTGCAGCGTAAGAGCAATACGTGCCTAGAAACTGGAACTTCATAAGCCCAGCGATGAAAACCCTGAGCTCCTCCCAGGTGGAGGAAAACCAGGCAACAGGATCAGAGACTTCATAACCCATTAACTTCTCAGGATTTTCTCAGGACACAACACAGCTGAAGCTAAGAAACCAAAGATGCTCTGTCTGGAAACAGCTTGTGTAAACATTTTTTTTAAAAAAAAGACAACTTCAGAAATAATTCTTGGGAACCTATCAAATAAACAAACTACATATAATTGCTGATCTGAGGTATCACCTTGGAGTTCACACAGGCACCCATCACAGCAGTTCCTCCTAACCCCTGGTTTGGAAACAGCATGTCCTACAACTACCAAAACACAAGCTCATTTTCTAACTGAGGCAGTGGGGTTTGATGTTAACACAACGCTCTAAATAATCTCCTACCCAACAGCTGCTAAAAAGTTCATCTTTTCTTTCAAAAAGCCTAAAATCCGTCCAGATGAGTTTGTAACAAGCATGGGAACCTTTTTTGGATCAAACCTTCCAAGCACTTTTGTCTAGATGCAGACGAAATTTTAATTTCTAAGTCATATACCCTATGTGACTTAGTATCATTCAGCGATGTGGAAGAAAAGTCATGAGCTGTACAAAATCAAGTTAGAGACCACGTGCAGCCCAGAGGCTCTCATTTCTGTTTCATTAACCCTCATCCTGATACAAACAGTATCAGAAGTGCCAGTGCCTGCATTGAAGTCATCTCAAAATGGTTTTCCCTACACAAATTACATCGACCCCACGGATGCAGCCATCTCCATAGCAATGGAAAGGATCCGAGAAAGTAGCTCAACTTCAAACTCCTCTCTCATACCTGCAGAGACAGTCTGCAAATAAAACCCACACCCACTCCCCTCGCCACCAAGGGGGGGCTGCCCAGAGAGCGTTAGGAGGGCTTGCATAGGGCTATCAGTGTGTTTGATGTAATCAACATTACCATGTGAACATTATAATGAACATAGAGACATCTCTGATGGATGGATGAGCTGATAGCGGGCAAGTTATAGAATCCATCTGGTTGGAAAGTCACTGTCATTTTCAGATAAAAATCACATCAACAAACTCGTATCACAACTTGGTACTATTTCAACCTACTACTTCAACCTAGAATATCAGAGTAAAGGGTATGCTTTTTTTCCTGGTGAGATCCTGCAAAATGTTCAGTAACTCGACACTAGTAGCAGTACGGAGAGTTTGTGGGTTGGGTTTGGTTTGGTTTTTTGTTTTGGGTTTTTTTAATGTATTGAGTCCTTCAGTCTGTGAAAAAAAGGAGGTTTTTACCTATCTTGCAACAAAACCTCTTTTGAGATATGGGTCTGTTCTGCATTAGAAGAGTTTCCTAAGAAATGCATGAATGAGTACTTCTTATAGAAGCCAGATTAGAAATCCAGAGCATCAGTAAGGGCTGATGAAGCCTGGGAGAATTTAAGCCCTAAATCAAGGCCTGTATTTTAGCTCTAAGAGAAAATACAGAACTCAAGTTTGGCAAAAATCTCATACTAAAATTTACACTTGGAGTGGTACCCAGAGGGTTGCACACTCACTGTGGCACTGCACTGGTCACTACATCCTATGCAGAAGACACCTACACACCCCACATGAACCTGAGGTGGGGCAGGGAGGAAACATTTCACTAGTGGTTCACGAAGGAAGATTTCCACTTTAACTGCAAGCTACCAAAGCGACAGCCAAGGCCAAGAGACAGCGATGCACGTACTTACTCCCCATTATAGCATCCAGCAAGCTGCCACAAGCAGTGTCGCAGCGTGCTGTGCATCCAACCACAGACGAGCACATCCCGCCTCATAACAAGGCAAAACAGGGAACACTGCCGTGGCTCCTGAGCACCGATGGCACAAGCAGCTCTTTCATCCGAGGCTGTCCCATCACTGCCTGCACAAACACAGCCCACATGTCAAGTTACATGTAACAGAGTTGAAAGAGAAGAGAAGGTTCCCTCAAGTCAGAGGGGTGACACTATTTTTCCCTGAGTGGCAAGTCCAGCCTCCCATCGGGTACCCAAGCAAGGCCACCGGTGGCTGAGGTGACACAGGAAGCAATGACTTGCCCAGAGCTCAGACAGGAAACTTGTGGCAGAGTCGGAAAGAAAACCCTGTTATCTGAACTTCCGGACCCCTCTGCTAACCGCCAGACCACAAAACACTTTTATTGTAGGATAACATTACAACAAATAGCTATTTTCTGTTAGCAGAAAACCCACTTTGTAGTTTTACTTTTAAAAATCCATTTTTACACCAAGTCTGTAGAATCGCAAGCCAGCTCTGTGACACAGCATAAGCAATTTTTCCCTCCTTTGCATGCCCCAGTTTTATTAAGTAATCCCCATAAAAGCAATTACTGAGCTTTGGACTGAAAAATAACTAGAAAAAGAAAAAAAGATACAGCAAATTCTGTGTATCTTCATTTGCATACGGATTCCCTCCCTCCCCTTTTCTAAGGTTTTTGCCATGAGGTCTTTTATGTCTCTTTCAATAATCATATAATTATATGATTCCTAAAGTACACGCTGGCAACACTTCAGGGGATTTTAGTCATTACAGGTGACAAGACTTTTCTCTCATGTCTAATGCTCACTAGGATTTCCTTCCACTTCATTCACAGATAAGATGAAGAACTGAGTGACACCCAAAACCCTCTCCCAGGCAGGTTTTGGGGGAAATCATCCCTCTTCCTCCTCCATAACGGATACAGGGAAGCAGGCAGAACTGAACTGCAATGAACTTCAACCAGAAGGAAGCATTTTTTCAATTAAGCGGCCCGTCATTTTTCCCAGGCACCACGTCCAACTATTTTAATGGCTTTCACATTTTTTTCTTCAATTTTCCAATCTGAAAGAAATGCCATGGTTCCATCAAGGACCAAGAATGCCATAATTCCATTTCTTCCAATGGTTGCAAGTTATTAACAAGCTGTCAAAACACCATAATTATTTTATATCAAGTTTGACTGATTCCATAAACATCTCTACACCGCATACAATCTTGAGTCTTGCTCCCCCCCGAGTGCAAGTATGTGCTCAAGCTAAGTGGAATAAAGAGGCTGCACATCCTCTTGAACAGCAGTGCAAGAGACATTTATGAGCCACCAAAAAATCAACAGCAATAATACATTTATTAGCTAAGGCACTTGATGTCATTGTAAAGTTTGAGACATTTTTTTCACCCGAAATTCTTAGGAGTTTTAAGCTCCTCTCAGGAAAGAAACTGCAGCCTCACTAACCTACCGGAGGGGTTACAGCAAGGAGCTTGGTGTTCATCAGCACACCACAGCCCTCTGAGTAGCCAGAAGCCCTAAACTATCATTCGTTTCCCAACTTGGACCACACACTTCCTAACCTAAGCATGTCCTCACTAAGTACAGGGTAGACCAAGGACACACTAGCATCAGAGTCAATCAATCTATATTTAAAACTGGGGAGAAGAAAAAAAGAAAAAAATCCAACAATTACAGACATTTTTACAAAGCTAGAAAGAACATCTGTTGGAGAGGAAGATAACATGATGATATCCAACCGCAAACACTATAAACCACATTTAGACTGCAGGCACTAGATATATTTTTTTCTGAAAGCCCCTCTACCACAACCTGCTCAGAGAGAGCAAGGCAAGCTTTGGACAGAGGAGCCCGAGCACAGCTCCCCTGCTGCCAACAGTGCCCAGCAGTCCTCAAAATAGAACATTTGACTTCAAATTGCCATGTTTGTGTGGCATAACTATAGATAGCCAGTACAAGATTAAAAAAGCTTTGCTCTGAGCACAAAGGGAGAGACAGGAATGGTGCCATAAGCCCATGTTTTGCAGCCAGTAGTGCAGGGAAATCATTTTGATCCCTTCAATCCCCTTATCCATGTCAACCACTGACCTTGCAGATGCAACTTTTGTTCAAGTTTAGTCCCTTTTTGGCTTGAAGCAAGACAGAACTACAAAGAAAATGCTCTCCATTCATCTTGGATCATGCAAGTGCTATGTAGCCCTGCGCTTCTTTTCACCAGGTATTTCTGAACTTCAGATCCAGTCACTCACTACAAAATAATTAAGCTACAAAAATTGACATGTACCTATTTGCCTGTCATTAGGGCTCAACACATCTGCTGGCCTGGATGGGCCCAAGGTGGAAAAGCCCCGAAGCCGGTGCAGTTGGTACCTGCCCAGCTTTCACAATTGCTTGCACCAGAGGAACTGGACCAACAACTACAGGCAGGTTTTGCCTAGGTGGCTCAGAAGCTGTTTAACCCTCTCCTCCATTTTTAAACATTCTGGATTAAAACATAGAGTCTGATTCTCTGGAAAAGAGTCTGTTTTTCGAGGAGGGGAAACAGGGCTGGTAAAATAGTGTGCTGACTCTTCTCTATGCAAGGAGCACGGCTGGAGCGGTCACAGCCCCCATTGTGCTGAACACAGCAGAGCCAGAAGATATTTAAACAGCAAGAGCCACTTCACCTACATAAAAATCTTTTATACCTTTACCGTGATAAACTGGAGGCATTAAAGTGCAGTGAATTGGAAACTGCTCTCACTTACAGTTGGATGTTCACACGTAACTGATACTAAAGTGCACGTCCTACATATTGCATTTCAAATCTTTATATATAAAAAAAAAAAATACTGCATCAAGCAGGACACAGGGTTTCAGTTCTACACATGCTTTTGGCTCTCAAGTACTTGCTGCAGCACTACGAACTACACTGTTCCCTACAACCTGCATCCCCAGGACAAAGACCAGAAGCAAGAGAAGCTGAAGCAATAGGCACATTTCAGTAGCACCTTCCCCAGCCAAGCTGCACACAGGTTCAGCATCTACACGCGTGCAAAGCCCACCAGGTCTGGTGAAGTGTGACATGAGGGGAGCAGCCTGTAGTGGCTGTGCCCAGAGAAAGCAGAACAGGGTACAGAGAGGGGAAGAAAAAAAAAAAAAAAAAAAAAAAAAAGACACCACCCCAAAACCTTTCTATCAGTGTAACCATCTCCAGCCTGGGAACTGTATCTCTGTACCTATATGAATTTTTAAAGGAGTACAGTTGTGTACTACATCAGCCCTTCTGCAGAGCAAGCAGGAATCTATCAAAGTGAAACACGCCAGGCTGATCTCATCCTACCCTGCTCCCTTATTCACTGGTATTTTCCCAGAAAGTAACACTGTGATAGTAGTCTCTTTCTGGGAAATAATTGAGATAAACAACAGAAAGAGCATCTTGTCAGCATACTGAGAGGTCAGTAACGTTCTCAGAGAATTCAAATGCACTAATGCAAGCAAATATTAATTTGGATCCAACATCATCTATTATTTGGGTGAAGAACACTAGTTTTTGTTATATTGCTTTTACAAAAAAAAAAAGAACTTATTTGTGCAATACAAAGTACCCTATATTTCTTAAATATGATATATTCAAAATCTTAAAAGTAATTATCATTTCTCTTCTGAATTTCTCTGTGGTGGTTGGTCCACTTGACTTTTCAACAAGCTTCATCTCCTGTTCTACCCCAGGTTTCAGACCACTGCAGAAAGGCTGAGCAAGTTATGCTGCAGGAAACTATTTTGGAAAAACTGGTAATATATTAAGAGGTCTTTCAAAAAACCCAGACAGACAGGGCCAAGTGCAGTTTGAGCTAAAAATGAGACCTCAGTAGGGATGAGGGTGAAACCCTGAGCTTGGCCGACATTTCCACAGGCCAAGTCTCAGGCAAGTGAGATGTTCCTTTGTCCAATGCCACCGCAGCCACATTACACGCACTAATGGTGCCACGCTCTAGGCTGCAGGCACCGCCCCAGTCACAGGCTGTACTCGCCCTGCACCCCGTCACTCCTGTTGCGTGGCTCACTCTCCTGGGCACAAAATGCCTGTTGATCCCGACACGTTTTACTGACGAGGTCGAGAACTCCAGCTCCAACAAAAGAGCTGAATCCTTCCTCACCAGTGCCCACCACATGACCATGGTTTGCAGGCAACCTACCTCCCCTCAGGTCCTGTCCTGACTGAGGAGATACTTCAGGCTTTCCTGAGCTCACTCCTCTGTTTTAGCTCTGCATTAACCATCTCTTACTCCTTAACAACAACAAAAATACCCTAAGTACCCTCTTTGGACAAGATGCATAAAAATCAACAGCTAGGAGAACAAATCAATGGAGACTAACAAGCCTTTGGGAAAAAGCAAAAGACACTTAGAACCTTTAGAGCACCATCCAGAAAATCATTAACTTTCCTGAGGTTAAAAGCACTTTTTTAAAGGAATAACCGGCCACCAGAAACACTAACTTGATACACTATCACCAATTAAATAGAAGGGAAAAATACTTAAATATCTAGAAACTTGTTTTAAAATAGAAGACTGGCTATGGAAAAAGCTAAGCTGCAAAGTACACATACAGAGATATGATGATAAATGAGAAGTTATGTAGCTAGGTCAGTGGAGCTAGCACAAAACCTTTGGAACAGGAAGCTGCAGTTAAATACACTGGTTTTCTTATCAATGAGAGATCAGAGCAACAGTAACAGCACAGTGTACAACACACATGTGAAAACAGCCTTATCAAGATAACAGCTGAAGAACTTATGGATTCTGTCCAGAAGTCTACTATCACCATGAGGCTTTCTAAACTCTGCTACACTCAGGCGCAAAGAGCAGAGAAGGGACTGCGATTTAGTACTGCACATGAGTAAGAGTGGGCAAAGTGTTAATCTCCTCTGGGTCTGCAACCAGGTGCAGCTGGGCCCTAACTCTGCTTCTATGGGCAGGATCACCACTTCAACACAACACGCATGAAGTCAAGGTCTGTCTCTTCTCAGCTTGGGCATCTACTTCCGTAGAACACCTCGCTCCATGCACATCTGTGAGCGGATTCTCTAAAATATTCTATAAATAGGTTAAACATTCCTAAAAAACCCATACCCACACGCACCAGAAAAGTTAAAATTTCCATGCAGTGTTCCAAAGCTTTGCTGGAATCTGTAAAAATGATAAACAACAGCCAAAAAGAAAAACAC
This sequence comes from Ceryle rudis, assembly GCA_033439905.1. Taxonomy (NCBI): domain Eukaryota; kingdom Metazoa; phylum Chordata; class Aves; order Coraciiformes; family Cerylidae; genus Ceryle; species Ceryle rudis. The sequence continues at coordinate 3,814 of JAAGNO010009573.1, read as the reverse complement.
AACCCCTTGTCTTTCCAACTACTTTGGGAGAACAATTGCTCTCAAAGATTGCATTCATTAACATTCTGATGAAGTTCCCCTTTAGCGCTGTTTTTCATACTTGAAAGGAACAGCTATGATCAGAGAGAGCCCTCAACTACCAACTCACTCATTTAGATTCTCTCGCTCTGATTCACCAATCACCTTCAAGAATAATTAGCAGCTTCGTCTGAATGTAACGAATATACACACATGCTCACACACATACCATTCATTTTGGAAGGCAGCGAGAAATCCCCTGTTTCTCAGCCTGCTAGTTTGTCTAGCCCCCAGCACGGGAACCATCTCCTGGGTAGCACCATCACCTGATGGCATTCCAGTAGCTGCCAGTCTTGGAACTGGGTCAGGACAAGCTAAGTTTCCAGGTTGTTAACTCCATGGTTGTGTTCAGTGGCTGGGTATTAAAAAACCAAAACACATTAACAAAAAAAGAAAAAAGCAAAAACAAACACAAAACCAAAAGCACACGCACCAAATAAATAAATAAATAAAACACAAACCTCACACAACAAAACACCACTACACACAAATCAGCTGCATGTAACCTGAGCTGGAGTCAGGATTTGTACCAGAAGATTTAGGGGAAGGAAGGGACAGGAGAAGTATTAACTTCTTATGCACAGAAAGAGGCTGCTGCTGGTTTGTCTGCACACTTTTTTTTTTCTTTTTCTTTTTTCCTTCAAGTGTGTACATGATTAACTCTGTCTTTATGGGAAAGATGGCAGGATAGGGGATCCTTAAGCCACGTCACAAGTATCACTGAAACAAGACACAGTATTTTCAGATGACAACTGCCAAAGGAAACATTGCCACATGAGTTAAATCAAAGTCCAGAATGTTTAAAATTGACACCCAAGAGCTAAAGGAGACTTCAGAAAGCCATCCCTCGGTATTAACCTTAACTGCTCATACTCCTAGGTCAACATAAAGGAAGACTATATATATATATATATTTATTATATAAAGCACGCTTTATTTGCTGGAACACCAGTGGTGAGAATTTTCTTCAGTAAGGAAGGGGACTACACAGTATTTTGAGATGAAGAGAAAAACAACAACAACAACAAAAAACAACCTTACCTCTCCCAAATGCTTCCACCATGAAGTTCTGCCTAACCATTGAGAAATTTAATTTCCAAGGGGAAGCCCAAAGCTTAGCTAGCCTGTTAAACTTAATCACAGATCACTCTAACAGAGTGACAAACCAACCCAGAAAAAGAACACGAGAAAGGATCACAACGAACTACAACATACACAACAAAGGCTCCTTTTAGGGTTAGAAATTCAGTAAACCAGACTTTCTCAGTTCAGTACTGTCCCTGGGCTGTGTACCCACTTTTATTCTTTCTCACCCTGCATGAGCATAGAAGATTTCAATTCTTACTTTCAAAATATCATCACAGCAGATTTTAAGTACTCTTAAAAAAACCAAATACACACTGAAATAGAAATCTCCTCCAAAGCAGAAGAAAACCACCTGTTGCAGCCAAGTTCACTGGAGAACACAACTCCACACCACGTGAAGTGACCTTGCCATTTCAGGCATTCACAGGGGCATATATAATGCTTAAAAGTAGTTTTACCTTAATAACCACCCCTTCTCTTGCAACTGCATCAAATCCACCAGACATCACCCACGGTCAAAACCAGTGCTACCTGGAAAAATCTACACAGTGCAGAGTATTTTTTTTTTAGTGTTTCTGGGATTTACAAAATGCATACAACGATTAGGGCTCTCCGAGAGCCTCGAATAAAACACACCTAGTTCAGCACCAGAATCAAACAGGTGAATTCTGCCCACGCTACCCTCTTTGAGGTGCAAACTACCATCCAAGATGTACTTGTGTACTGGTAAATACCACGGAAAACAATTAATTGCAGGTGGTACCAAAGTATTTTGCAAGAGTTTGAAAGGGGACGGTCTCATAAAGATACACATATATATATTTCTAAAGAAAAAAAGAGAAGTGCTTCCACAGACAGATGTACTTCGGGGTGGCAGGAGTTTAAGGTCACCTTCTACCCTCGTGCGCCCCACTATCAAGGTTATGGTTTGGTTGATTTGATAACAAGGCTTATCCCTTTTGAAAAGCCCAGAGTTCTCCCTGTCAGCCCTGGAGGGACTGCACTATCATTTGAATTCTATTTCCTGATAACGTGCTCATCATGGTAGAAAATTTCTGCAGGAAGATGAAATTTACTTTCTTCACTGACAGCTCAGTAGAGACTCAGGGTTTTAATTGGACCTATCTGCTGATGCATATTTGACTAAGAGCATGCCAAGAAAAAAAGGAAAACAACACAAGAAGATACAGACAGGTCTATGGCTTGTTTTAGAGGCACAAAGTGGATTGCTCATTCATTATCAGTTCTGCATAGACAAAGTAGTTGGCTTTCCTGTTAAGACAACACCTCACAATGCTGTGAAAGGCCAAAGAACAGCCATCACCAAGCTAACACAGATCATCTTCCCACTCCAGCACCCCCACACACAGTGCTGCTCAGGGACTGCTGGGCTAAATGCCCCTCCTCAGCAAGAGCCCTAGCTCCCCAAGCAAAGGTTTCATTGCTCTTACACCAGGGTGGATGGCCAAGGCCACAGCTGACACCTCCATGGGAGCACAGGGACCATCTCTCGGACTTTGGGAAGTTGTTTCTATGAGCAAAGAACTTCTACTAGCCACGATGCCACCAGAGCCCAAAGGCCTGCATGTCAGGAGGAGTGAGCTGAGGAGATGCAAAGCCCACAAACAAAATGGGATCTCAAAGTCCGAGCCAAAATGTCAGAGATCCCTGGGCAAATCTGAGACTATTCAACAGCCTACACGAAGCCCTTCATCACTGTAACACAGGCTCACAGATACACAAGTGACAGGAAATCTGAGGTAGCGAAAGCACCCAGAACTTTACCCCCATTCTTACCACAGTGTGTGGGCAAAGTGGCAAAGGCAGCAGGATTGCTCATATTTACTGGGAATTCAAGTTATTATGCCCATCAAGCCACTTGTTAGGTGCTTTCTCTCGACAACTCACTTCCTCCCCTCATACACAAACAAAACAAAAATCAAAAGCCAAAGTCTTAGTTTGTCAATGCCCCTCTGAAAATATTAAATTTCCTGCTCTGCTTAACTTAGCTCTGACAAGGCAGGCAGTATTTGCTCAGCAAATATTGTTTGTAATAAGTTAGACAAGCAATATTTTTTGCCAACCTATTAACACCAGAAAAATATGTACAGTCAACAAGAGATGAAGAATTTGTTCAATTACTTCAAAAATGGGAATTACAACCGAGGGATTATTATCCATTTAAACATCTCTTTTCCACAAAATGTCAAACACTAGCCATTTGCTAACAATCTCCGGAGACAGATAAAGTAACATTTTGGCAATCCAAACACAAACTCCTCGGGGGGGGGGGGGGGGGTAAGAAGGGAAGGGGGGGGAAGGGGGAGGGCCCACCATCAAACAAAAAACGGGCCCACCCCCACACGCAAGGAAAATTTTCAAGCCCCCCGCAGGCAAA
>JAAGNO010009569.1:35404-90254 GCA_033439905.1 Ceryle rudis | reverse complement strand
ATTTAAATCTGAGCAGTAAAACTTTAAAATTTGCTACTCAAAATTTAGCATCAAAAGATTATGAATTAAAAGGTCTTTTTAATGACATTTAATTTTTAGCAGTTTTATATTCTTCATTATTATGAGCTTCCTTGTTTCCCTGTTTTCACCAGAAATGCAACTTGTATCATCGCTATCATCACAACTCTAAGGAATGCAGAAATTAATAGGAATGAGATGGTAAATGGCCCTCAGAACCAATTTGTCAGACTTGAAGTAATTTTATTTATGGGAAATCTTTAAATAAACCGGGGAAAATAGTATATTGCTCCCTGGGAATATCTTTCTTTTACTGAGAAAATTATTTGCCTTTTTTTTTTAATCATCGTATTTAATGGGGGTTGAAGGGTAGAAAGAGATTCCTTGAAGTCAGCAGTAATTCAAAGAAATTTTCCTGAGAAAGACTTCAAGCAATTCCCCAAGCAGCCTGACCCAGGATATTAGTCCTGAAGGCTTTTGCACAGCCACCAGTTTCACCACTAGTGGAGACAGCTTCACTTCCAGATGTTGATGTTGGAAAAAAATCTATTCCCAAGACTCAGCATCTGCTTCCTGAAGTCTTCTGTGAATTGATAAGAATATTCAGCAAAAGAAAGCAAAGAAGAATATTACTTTTTATAGAATAAAATCCACAACGCTGGCATTTATACAGCTTCCTTTCAATGACAACAATCAGTTCAATAAAAGAAATGCAGAAGACCTCTCAAATTTGAAAAGAATGTTAGTTTACAGGTACTAAAACATAGGTATACAAATAAGGCCACGAAAGTCCCAAAGATATAGTTGTATACTTTGTGGGTGTTCTTTACTTCTTAAGAAGCTGCATTTCAAAACTCTGAATTACTGAATATATGGGAGATTTTGCTAAAAGAATATACTTTCCCTTTTTAAGGTCAAACATTCCAAAGCCACGTTGAAGCAAAGAGGTGGGCAAAATGGGTATGTTCATTTTCCAGTCGGGAAATTTATTGGATAGATATTATCTGTTCCCAGCCACCAGACAATTTTATAAACCAGGTACTTGACTGTTTTTCTAAATAACCAGAAAGTGTATTAATACTGCCCATTTTTACATATAGAAAATGGCCTATCACTCCTTTTTCCAAAGATTTTGCTGCTGGAGACATTATATTATCAAGTCTAATATCTTCCTCAAAGGTGCGTTACATTTAGCATACTAATCAAGGGGAAAAAAAAAGTACGCTGCATTATTTTTAGCCCAGCCAGTGAAATCTCAAAAAATTGTGAAATCTAATTCTCACAGCATACAAAGTCAAAAGTGATAAAAGGCAACATTCATCCCCATTAATAGCTTCAGTGACTTCAATGGAATTACAGCAAGAGCAAATTTGGCCCGGTCTCCTCGGCACGACAGACTGTTCACATGTGCTGCAGAACTCCTTCTGGGTCTGTGCCACAGCTCTTTTTTTTCTTTTTTCCTTTTTTTTTTTTTTTTCTTTTAATATAGACAAAAACTTTAAATGAGGAAATAAGAAGGGAAAGATCTACTCATGTGATCAGGTATCATTTTTCACATTAATTAGAATTTTCTTCTGGAACAGACGGAAACAGCTGCTATGTTTAATTGTTTGCAATATGCATATTCTAGCAGTTTGACTGTTGGAATTCATGGCACCTATGAATGTATTTGCAGGAGACTTATCCACAGAAAGAGACAACCACCACAGGGTTCTTAATACTGACATTATATTTTTATACTCATAATTTCTAGAGCCACTTTTGAAAAACAGCTCAAAATTCCCTCTATGAAATAGAAGGAAAGAGGATTTTGCCTTTTTTTTAATCTCATGCAGTTTATTTGACCCATGTATAAAGCCTTTGCTCAGTCATGTTAGATACTCTACAACTGTTATTGATCTATGAGTTAAGCTTCTTTATTTGTCCCATCTCAATATTTTTATGCCAGCAAAAATGCCAAACTGTTGATTAATGACCATAAAAAATTGACTATGACTCCAAGAATTTTGCTTTTCAAACCTTCGTTAGCTCTCAATGTTGAACTAATATTAGGCCATGCCAGGATCTAGTCAAGAATAAAAAAAATTACACCCTTCTAAGCCTGCACTGTACTTTTTTTAGACATTATTATACTATTATAGAGTAGTAGCCATTCTTGCATAAGCCTAGATGCAAAGATTACTGAAATCAATTGCATTTCTATCGATTTTCATGAGCTTTAGAAAAAGCCCTTAACTAGTCAAACCTCTATCACGTGATTTTTAGTAGAAGCTAGTTTCATCTGCTAACTGCTACAAGGTTTATTCAAGCAAAAAAGTGTTTTTGCAAACATGTATTAGCTACAGTCAAGAATCAAATCTTTCCTACTCCAACTACATATTAAAAACCCGACTCAATTTAAAGCCAGAGGGAAAGTAATTAAATGTAACATATACTGCAGCTTCTCTACAAACGATGCTCTGTGTATTAGGATCCTTGCACATGTGTAATTTGACCGTGCATCAGCTCATACTTAAACTGATGTTTATATGTCTCATTCTGTCCTTTGCTCACCCTGTATAACCACATCTACATGGTAGGATGTTTGTTTTAAAATGTGAATAGATAGTGGAATATGGTTGAGCCCTCATTTTATGTAAATTTATTTAGAACCCTTAATATATTAATTGTATATTATAACATTTTTGGCTCTTGGCTAATATCATGTATTCTCAAAGTAGCTTCTTGTAAGATGTATCTCTCCACTTTTGAAAGCTCCAAAATAAAAACTTCTAATGCCAATGTAATAGAAAATAGAGCTGCATTCCATTGCCAAGCTTGTTTTAGGTCTCTTCTTCCTTTTGATAGAACATTGTTGGGCACAATATCAACAAAATGATCTTATTGTGCATGAAAATCAGATTGCATTTAATCTTTAGACAGTGTTGCGCTCATAGCTCTGTCAATTCAAAGGCTCATCATGGTATTGCAGAAAACACATAGTGGCATTTCCATTAAGAATTGCGAAAGTGTGGTATTGGCAGCACATTGTTACATGCAGTTTGTGATATAGTCCTGTTTGTAACTTCTCTGTGCTTCTCTGCTTTAACACTGTAGGGGGGCAATATATTGGCTATCTTCTGTAAAAAAATATTTTACAATGTCTGCGTTTCTTAGAACAATTTATAAAAACAATGCTGGGAATTATTTAAATGTTTTAAGTTTGGGGGAAAAAAAAGTGGTTTCAGTTTGTGCTCACACAGAAGTGATACTGTAATTCAAAGCCTCTGTCATTGGACCAGATGAAGAGGCTTCTTTTTTTCATTCCCAGATTCATCTCCAAAACACCACAGACAATGGACATTTCTAAGCCTGACCACAGCTTCCACTTCAGACATTTGACCACTCAACATTACTTCCATTATATGACAAAGAAGATTTGCAAAACTAAGCATTTTCCATTTTTAGTGATGTAGGAAAATATGTGCCTTCTTAATTTTGTTTCATTTTTCTCTAGGAATATATCTATGAGTGATGCTTTTCTCTTGGCTGATGACGTATACTTGTTTCACTTGATTTGTTCCATGTGACTTTAGAATATCAGCCTAGCTGATTACTTTTTTTACCTTTGGAAGTTTGGGGCAGTATATAAACCAGTCTTGCAATATTTGCACTGAAAGACAGGAGCTTTCTCATATATCCTCCAACATAATCATCCTTATTATAGCTTTCCTTTGACTCATTACCAAGGCCTTTTCTGTCTCATTTCACTGTAAAGTGACTCCTTCATGGTTCACCATGACACCTTCATGTTCCAGCAATACATCCTGAGAAAACTATTTCTTTAAAAGCCCATTTGCAAACTCACCTTCTTCACATTTCTTCTGATGTATTTTGTGTGCTCTTGCTCTCAAAAACTGCTCTTCAGAGAGAGTTCTCTTGTAAGAGTTCTCTTGTAAGTTGAAGGATTTTTCATTCACACTCTAAACAGATTCCCAGCAATTGCTTCTATGAAATAACCACACACATAAGTATGTGCAAACATAAAAACAATTCTAAATCTTTAAAATTTATTATATTTACTAATGCTATTCAATATTTTTGCTCTTTCACAGTGAAATGAGGACCTTTAATCAAACAAAAAGTGTGCTTATGAATGGAGTCTCTGTGTCCTGGCAAAGACTTCCCTCTTTCTTTCCCCAGCAATAGTATCAGGACTTTTTTTTTCAATCTCTTCACTTGGAAAAGACACCATTACCTAATGAGAGGGCACCGACAAGAATTCCACACTCCTACTGCTAACTGAAATCTGCCAAGACTGGCTTGTTTCTTCACTATATTTTCTCTGCCAGAATTTTCCTGGTTCTTTTTCCAATTCTTCATGAATCTATGGTGAGAACAAATGCAGAAAAAGCAGCATAAGGAAGACGCTTCAGCCTTGCTAAGATTTGGCTTAATTATTATGAGTTCTCATTTTTTTCATTCACCCTCCTGCTCCTTCTCCCCAAAAATACAAGTTTTGGGTTTTGAATATCTCTCTGTCTTTGAAAATATTTCAGATCAGTTTCAAGCTCCTCATAACAGTCATGAGAATTAGAAAATTTTTGTTTCTTGAACTGAAAATTCACTTCTTCAGGCCACCCTTCAGGATTAAGTGATGTACTCCACACTGGAGCTCAGTTCCTGTAACTGTAGAGATTGTGGTTTTAGCGGAACTCTTATGTTTTACCATGCTAATACTTAACATCTGCATTTCAGCATTGCTGGAAATACAGGGCCTACCTATAGATTCAAACCAAGTGAAGGGTTGCTGAGAAAGACATACCATGTTCTTAGATGCAAGTAATTTCATATAACTCTATCACTCTGTAATATTCCCTACAGAGAAAGGTACAACAATAAAATTAACTCACAGACACTTTTAAAAAGGTAACATGTTCCAAATATTCAAGGTTTGTTAATTTTTCATTTCAGAGAAAGTATTTTTAATCATTAGAAATATATATGAAAGTCCTGGGAGCAGAACAGAAGCACAGTCTCCAGAGACATCTAAATGACAGAGAGATAAAGTATTACTTGAATATTCTCAGTTCACTTGGAAGAGAAAAGCCACACACTCAAACCATGTAAATAAGCATAATTCAGATGAAGTCAATGGTGCTACCACCATTTATACCAGCTACAGTTGTAGCTCAAGATACATTCCCCGATTTGTTTGTCATATACAGATAAAACCTCCTAATGTGCATTTTTAACAGGAGGCAAAAATCAATAGACACTGTGACACTAACTACACACAAACACTGATAATGTAATATATTTCTTTTTTTCTGCCTGGAAGCACTTAAGAGAAAAATGAAAGCACTTAAGAATATTAATCATTTGTGGACCATTTCATAACACTACAAATGTTGAAGTGACATGAGAGTAGCTTGAAACTATTGCATATTACACAATGATTTCCCATAACTATGTTCATGTTCGATTTCATTACTCTGCTTTCATAAGCATACATTTTTAAAAGGTTTACAATGTTTGATTTGTATTTAAAACAAAAATCAAAACAAAGCATATGCCTTATTGTATTTGCATGGCAACAGCAGAAAGATTTGTGCCCAGTGTTTACTGGGTGGTGTCACATGCTACTTTAACTTACAACATCATGTGCATTTAGCTGCCAGAATCAGTCCTTTTTATCTAGGTGCCATTGCCACAGAAGTATAACATAAGGAGCTTCAGCTATGTCTCAGGCTAACATATTCCAATAAATAGTAATACTCCAGTAGCACGGTTGTCATTCTTATCTGAAATTTAGGCTGCATGTTTATGAGGAATATTTTGTCCTCTAAATCTTACTGACATTGATATTCTGGTTTAAGCTACATTGTTGATAGCAATGGTGAGAACACCTAATCTTTCAAATATAAATCCACATTTCTAGCACAGGTATTACTACTAAAACTAAGTTTTTACTCTGGAAGAAGCAAAGCAGAACTGTAGGAATCAACATCAAGCAATGTTTGCATAAAACATCTGACACTTCCATGAGTACCTTCCCAGTCAATCTATGCCAGCCTTGTGATTGCCTGTCATGTCCAAGCAGTTTGGTCAGAGCCACAGCTTTGACTTGGATCCTGGACATCAGCAAATCCCATAAAAATTTCACTCAGAGAAGATTTTGAAGTGGGGTAAGAAAAGTAAAACTGTAACATGACATCCTTTCTTGTAACTGAAGTAATATGTTACCTGGGCTAGGTAACATTACTAGACAATAAAGACAATATTGTCCCTAGAGGAAAGGCTAACTTTAGACAATTGTGACTCTTGCACTTCTTTACATTTCTTCAAATCCAGTTCATCGGTTAGCTTTACCTTTGCACTGCTCTCCAGCTTACCCACTGAATGACAGTTCTGTGGCCACATTGTTAGACAAACATGTGTTGGTGAGAAAATGACTCCACACACTCACCAGTACTTATTAGAAAACTGAAAATATTCTGTCTTTTCTCTGTATGATTTTAGTTTTCAATTCACTAAATAAGGAACAGTAGCTGGAAAGATGTATAGGAGTAGACCATTCAGAGTTTTTCCCAGGAAACCAAAGAGGCTGTACACATTAGTGCAATACTGAATATCCCTGTTTGTTCTTTTGCACACTTGGAGTCAGTATGAATAGAGCTACATCATATGCTGGTTCAAACCTGGTTCATTCTGTTGGGCATGACGTGAAGTGCAAGGAGTCAGTACTATCTTATTTTTTAGAAAATAATTGTGTTGAAAACAATACTGTGCATACAGGAATGAAAGAATCGTGTGGCTGAGAAATGCCACACACATGAGAACTGGGCAAGAAGGAAAGCAATGTTTTAACAGAGTGTTAAAGATGTGGAAAGTGGTGATTTGGGTTCTTTCCTTTCTTCAGCCCTTCGGTTTCCGCACCTGGAAATCTTTAGAGGTGAGCAATGAAGTACTGCTGCTGAGTTTTGGTATCAAAGCTGAGTAAAAAGTAGAATTTCTGAACTATTTCACCACCTAAGCTGATAATTAGAAGGTAGTCATTTGGAATATAGTGGTGGTGGTTAATTTTTAAGAACACAAGTCCATTGCTGTGTTTCAATTTTGGTATTTAAAATATACCTCACCTATATGTGGCATTCCACCACTGCTTCTAATAGGGGGATAAAAATCAGTGGCAGAAATGTAATGAACTGAAATAAAAAAGCTGACTTTAGAAGGGGTATGATTTTGCACAATGTATATATATAAAATAATTGTCATTTCAGTTTAATTACACAGCTTTTCAGTCTAAGATGATGCAGCATCCACAGAAACAAGCAAAACAATTATTTTCTCTGCCTGAAGGTCAAGTTAAAAATCCTGCATTACTTGGATTTTAAACAACTCCTTGCCCCCAAAAAATCTCTCAAAAAACAACAGTTATTGTACATTTGTGATTTTTTTTTCTCAAAACCTTATTCATATTTCAGTATGGTGAACATGAGGGGGTCCTTGAATGAGTGCTCTCTGAGATCCCATTAGATTATAATTCATGTCATAGACACTTTTAAAACAGTAGTGAGATAGTTTCAACATCTGTTATTTTGCCCAATCCATTGAGGACTCTGTTGAATGAATGGGGTGCACAACAACAGAAAGCCAGGGTGTCAGGCTTAGATTAAACTAATACACCAACAATAGTATAATTAGTCAAGTGCTAACAGCAAACCACATTTGTATTGTAACCTAGAAATAACTGAAAGTAAAAGGAAATCCCATAACAATGCATTGGTTTGATAATAGCAAAGAATGATTTAATGAAAGAATAAACATTCAACATGCATTCACTTTTCACGTGAAGTGCTCTTGCCTGCTAAGAGTCAAGAGCTCTTCACATGAAAGTAACATGTTTCTAACTCTTTCAGAGATGATGAACTGAAGGAGCCTTATTAATAGCTATACAGGGCTGTTGCATTGTCCTTCTGAGTCATCTATCCACTTGAATTATTTTCAATTGACATATAAGTCTGCATTTCCCTACGGCTGCATTAGCCAGCCTGAACACAATTGGTCAGACGCTCAGCTGGTGAGAAGCAAAAGCCAGTTTACACCTGCTAAAGAACGGGCCCGTAACATTCAAAAGCTTTTATTTAGTTAACTATAAGTATAGAGTTATTTAAATACAATTCACTCTTCTGGTATAAATTTTAATGCTATCTATTGTTCCCTCTCAGTTCTGAGAACATTTTCACATGAGTGCGGAATAAATGCCACAGAAGAACGGCATGAAGTAATAAACATGATACATTTTACCTGTAGCAGAAGGTACCCCGTTGAGAATTTTGTCAGAAATGCATCAATAGTGAAATGACAAGAAACAGCTTCCTAGAAACTGATCATAAAAGGGGCAACCAGTTAGCAGCCCTTTGCAACCCTCTGCTGTTTATATTCCCCAAGACAACTTCTCACAGGTTATTATGCCATCTTAACAGAATAGCAGAAGCTGGAGCCAATATGTTATATGGAACTGACAGTTAGGCACATTTATGTCTATTAATTATGATTTTTAGTGCTTTCTTATCATGACTGGTTTTCAATTCTTTTTTCTCTTATGGTTAGTTTTAAGTGTCAGGTTTTCATTTATTAGACTTCAACTTATAACACTAACTTCAACCGAGCAACATCAGTTTATTCTCCTCATAAGAAAGAGATACTAGACGTGCAGTATAGTCGAACCTTATAAATAATCTAGATATGAAGTGGCTATCACTTTCAGTTGCAAAAAATTATGTGGAATCTCTTTCCTTACAGCTGGCTCATGGTATTTGTCAGGAAGAAACTGCTTAATTTCATGTAGTTTTAGTTGATCTATAAAGTGGTAAAAAGAAATAATAAAGACAAACAAATGAAGAAAGAAACAAACAAATAAAAAACAACACCATTTTCCCAGGCAGCAGAAGGGCATTGCTAAGAATTCCTAGTAGACATTACTGGAGATTCCTAAGAGCAGGCAGAAAAGCTGAGTAAGAAGTAAAAGGAAGATCTTCTCCTTATAATACTGGTAATATCTGCACATCCAGGATATGGCTTCAGCCCCTTAGACCAGAGGCAATGCCCAAGACACAATCATCCATAAGGTCTTGGGTGTAAGGGGCAGAAGAGAGAGAACAGGAAGCTACATTGTAATTGTAAACTCCAGAATCAATAGCTGTCCATGTCTTCCTTTCTTACATGAACATTTCCTAAGTGTTTCAGCTTTCAGTGAAAACAAGCTAAACTAATACAGGCTTCTGGGACAAGATTTGTTTTCAGGTTTCTTCTTTTCATCCTCTGCATTTTATTGTATTTGTGTTTAAAGAGGTTATATGTAGGAAAAAATAGACAAAAATCCTTTTCATAAAGTTAGTTAGCAGAATGGTTTAACAGCACTAATTACAATCTCCAATCACATACTGCTTTTTCCACTAAGTCCTTTCATTATTCATGTATCAGCTGAACAGATAAAAGGGCCAAGTCAGTGAATATAGCATTTTTTCTATGTAGAAACTCTTCATTTTTCTTACTAAATAATATCACCTCTTTATGCAATAGTCAGATGAGATCAATTGTTTTGAATGTCAACATTCTGTTGCATACAACAGAGTCCTTTCCATTCTTATTCCAAGCTCCCTCCTATACCACGGATCTATGGGAAAACTTGCCCATCACTGCAAGATTGCTGCAACATCACTAATTGCATCTTTACTGTAGCCTAGGTTCTGATAGCTTTTGACACTTTAACCATGGTATAGCTCAGAGCAAGGTTGCTATTAACAGCCAGGAAATACTGGATTTGTAACTGCAGTAGTGTTTCTACTCTTGCTGCTGCTCGTGGTGGAACAGTAGTGAGATTTTTTTGACAGAAAGCTTAATAGGCATACACCTAACAAGAGCTGGTTCTATGCCTTTATCAAGTCTTAACCCTTGCTGGGTGGCAGCTGTTTCTAAAACAAGGCTATCCATAGGAGCATTACAGTGTTTGCTAAAAATATCAAGTTCCCAGTCCAGATTTACTCCATTGTTCTGGTTCTAACCATAAAGACTTCCAAATGCTTCAGGAAAGGTATAAGAAATCCTGTATCAGAACATGATAAAAAAATTTACCAGCATGGAAAATTGTCTGTAATTCTAGGGAGAGTAGTGTATGATCTAAGATATGCAGGTCTACTTATTTATCCCAAAGGTTTTCAATTTTCTTTTCTCATTTTCTGCTCTTCTAAACCCTCATTTTAAATTGCAATGTTTCAAAGAAATGTTTCTAGATAGCAAATGAATCTAAATAAATGTTAGCCAACATAAATCTCAAAAACTTTGGGAAGTAAACAATGCTTTTTACTTCAACATCAGATCTTCAGAAAAAGAGAACAGAAGACATTCATTTCTATCTGATTTTTACATATATACATTATATGCTGTTAATACATTTGTATTTAAATTATTTATTTGTTTGTTTGTTTATATTTTGAAAATCCAGGCACATATTCAGGAATTCTCTAAAAAAATCATCTACAAAAAGAGAAGGACTGAATAACTCAAGAGTTCCATATTGCTAACGTAGAGCAATAATCAACAATCACAAAGAGGAAATAAAATGAAACAAAGTTAAGATAAACTATAGAAGTTATTTTGCAAGAAACATGTCAATTTAACCCCAAAATGAAAAAAAAAAAAAAAAAAAGCTATTTTTCTGTAAGATTTTTCTGGCTGTAACTGAAATGTATATATTTTGTAGGATTACTTTACTTTCAGGGTGAAATTGCTTTTACAATTGCAGGTGCATGAACATTAAAATACGGCCCAAATCACATGTGAATTCTTGAGATTAGCACATCATTACATGGACCATTGATCTTGTCTTTTATATATATATAGATCTGTTATATGTCAGAGACACAGATCACCTCCATGGTATATTCTAAATATTCAAAATATTTGCATGGATAGTGATCTTTCCAACTTCTATTAACTACAATCACAGGGTCACAAAGCTGAAAGTGTAAAACGGATCTGAGCTTTCATTACTGTTTTCTATCAGAGGTTCTTGGTGCCAGACATTCTGCAGTATAGCACTTGCTTCCATGGAAATAGTTTTCCATGCGAGGAAGTGTATGTCCTGTACAAACACTTAATGGGAATTTTCTTATTTCACAGATAAGAATTAGGTACCAAGCTCCTCTTTATTTCATTGATCAGATTTACTGAAAAAAAAAAAAAAAAAATAGGTGAATCTTAGAAAAAATCTTCAAGCCCTAATCTGATAATCTGCTGCACATAATTGAATTCAGTAGCAGGAAAGGGAGGAGAAGAAAGGTGGTTTTTCCCTAATCTTAACAAACATAGCAAAATGCTGTTGAAGAAGAAATAGGTTTTGCATGTCTCTACTGGCCCCAGAAAAGATTAATCTATACTAGTCAATTTCTGTTAGTATATCAACAGGAGGTGGGGAAATTTTTTTGTATTTTTTTAAATTTCTTAGAAAAAAAGAACAGCTTTGTTTCCCTTAAATATACATTTCACTATACACTAGCTAAAGGAGTAAATTTTGAAGACCATGGAAAAGAGGTGCAGAACATCTGCATGGGAACCTTTTTTTTTTCCCTTTTTCCCTAATTTGCATTATGTGCAGTGGAAATAACAGTACAGTGGAAGGCCTCCTTCTGGGAAAATGAGCAAAGAGTCTGTAAGTTTGTATATCCAAAGGCTATTTTAAGAAGGTTGTAGTGAATGGGTGTATTCTAAGACCATCTGAGAATAACCCCAACATGAATTAAACATGAGAAGTAGTTGTTTAAAGTTTTGCTGGTATTGCAACAGAATGTGAATGATTGCTGAGTAAAGTATAAAAGGAGAGCAGATTATTAAACACAAGCAGGCTGGCTAGACCCCAGAAAAAAATACTAAACCTTATGAACAACAACAATACAGGCAGATGGTAGCAGCTGCAAAGCACTTTCTAATCAGTGATACGACTTTTATAATTCTGCTATGTATATTTAATGCAACTTAGAACTTAACAATGTTTTGGCTCTGTCATGTTTCCCTGTCTTTACCATTTGACTCCCTTTCTTTTACTATTCTGTATGTATAAATATCTGGTCATCATTTTTCTTGTCTTTAATTAAAAAAAAAAAAACAAAACAAAAAAACCCCAACCAAACGAACAAAATGCACAAATATTAGATTTAAAACAAGACTGCAAGTCACAACATTAGAAACTGAATTATGTCTGAAATCTTGACAGAACATAAATTGGTTACATGGGTAAGAACATGCCTATCACTCTTTCAAAATGATCTTGCATTTCTCTGCAGTTAGATCTTCTAAAATACTAAGAAACTCTTCATACAATTTTGTTACAGCTAAACACAGGGAGACATTGAGAGATGGAGGTGGAGCAAAGGTACCTTTATGCATGCTTGAATAGACTTTAGTGATATGAGGAGTTGTAACAACTCAGTAGAAAAAGACCTGTGTCCCTATGTGGGAAAATAGGAGGAATGAAAACGTGTTTGCTTTGGCTGCTATTTAAATAAAATAAGTTTAGATGCCTTTAAAAAAAGTGCCAGGAAAAAAAATGTCATTATACTTGTACTGTATTTCTCAAATGCATTATAATCTTATCATAAATACCCAACACACTCTAACCCGTGCATTACTTGCTCTTAGTTTCTTGATTCATCTAGAGAGCATTTTTTTCTAATTTTTATAAAAGAATTCCAACATTAAAATTTACATATGTAAATCCTCCCTCAAACTGGGTCAAAACACATTGACCCCTAAGAGGTCTTCTTCATAAGAACACCATGAGATGTATCCTACCCTTCTTCTGAACCAAAGTATGTAGATGACTGAATATCTCGCTGGTGGCAAACAACAAGGTGAGATCTGGGAGTATGTAGACACCTGGCTCTGATTGCTTCCCTGTGCCGTGGTAGGAAAGCAGGAACTAGACAGAATATGTGACACAGAGAACAAGAAGGACGACAAGGTCCCTTGAATTCCTTCACAGTAAGGTGTACCTTTATTGCATTGTAGCTGGACAGGTGAGCAGGAAGCAGAAGTTAAGCCTAGTTCTTCCTTCTGCCTGCACGTATTAGTAACAAAGAAAAATAAACCCAAGGGAAACTGGTAGAAAGAAAAATGCTATACTCAGAAGAAAAAAAACCCTTTGGGAAATTGGGAAATCATTGTCCTCCCCTAACATCCCAGTCTTTCTGAATTTTAATTACCAGGTTCTGCTCTTCTATAATGCTTTTTTCCAGGGTAGCACAACTATTTGCTTTGCTATAACCTCACAGTAAACCTAAACTGAATACAGTTAAATACAGTAACTGTTAAATACAGTAAACCATGTCAAAATAATGACAGCATTGAATTTATAAGTCATTCTTATAGAGCATCTGATATTTATAAGTAAGGCTTAGATGAATTCAAATTCTTTATATTTAACAACCAAGAAGATTTTGTTATGTGTATTGTGCCATATAGTATGAATCACAGAATAAATTACAGATGCACATGACATACAATTGAGACTAGTCACCACAACAATAAGTCTATGCTCACTTTTTATGATCAATCAAAATGAATCACCAATCTACAAAATTTCAAATTCTAGCTTGCAGTAAGATTGTAATTAAACTAAACTAATTATATTTTATCCTCATAGTAAGAATGTATTTTAGTCCGTTTACATGGAATTATATATATATCTTCTACAGAAGATCCTCTTTTGAAATTTAATCTTTGTTCAAGAATATTTCCAGTAATAAATATCAAATTGTTTTATAAGACATTATTTACCAATTAAAGAAAAGAATCTTTTGAGGAACAAAGAAAATTTATACTCTCAGCTAACTCCAGCTTCCTGGTCCGAGACTGATAATTGTTTGCAAACCATATATTTGATATCTAAATCATGTTCAGTGGCTTTCATTCATGATTGTAGATTGATACAGTCCTCTCTGAAAAATATATTTATCTTTTGCAGCACTCATCAAACACTAAATACCTAACTAGGTTGCAAGAAGAATCTTTAATTCCATCATTTTGCTCTGGTAATTGCTTTTGCCTCCTTATGTTTAACCAGAGTAAATGAACTATAATTTTAAATTTCTCTTGACACTTGCTATCTGACATTGTATAAAACACGAACAAGGTTGTGAATGCTGAAAAAGGTAACTGTAACAAGAATATCATTTTTAAAAGGCTGATGCAAATTCAGGAAATGGGTAGAATTTTATTGCTAAAATAGTTTCCCAGTACTGAGGTGCCAGATATTGTATCTGGATATTTGGGCAACAAGAATAAAGGTATTTTCAAATAAAGTGAAAACTTCAGCATGACTAGAAAAAATATCCCCTCCCTTTCTTGCTGTTAGCAGAGTCCACGCTTAGAAGGAACAAAAATTTTTCTCCAAAACAAGGGTTAAGTGACTCTTGTCTCTGTAGAAGAGTGTTCCTTTTTTAAATGCCCAGTGCTGACTTAACATACACCTTAAGAAGTTAAGCATTCTCTTCTGACTTACTTTTTTTAGCCTTTAATTTCACAGGATTTATGTACTAGTCTGAAATGTATGATGGGGAAAGCCTTTGTTTGCGTACTGAGAAGCAGCTGTACACACATGTTTTGAATGCTATCACCTGCATATATAGTTGCTCAAATTTACACTTTCAGACCTCATTAGGCCAGGTGTTCTCACACACAAACCTCTGCAAGGGTTATTCTGAAATCAAGAAGATGGAGATTTACCTGTAAGAGTCTTAAATGCTTGCAACAGTCACTACACTGTGCAGGGCTCTGAAGAATTATCTTCATAGAATCTCAACAATAGCACAAAAAAATGTTGATCCATTTTTGTCAATGTTACTTTTGTCCTAAACTACCTGTGCTTTTAACAGGTCTTTTTTTCTGGTGGTAGGGGCAGGATAGGAGAAGGGAAAGGGTTCATTACCGGTTTGAAAACGAATGAAAGAATAAATAATTAAAATAAATACTACCTACTCTTTCTACCAGCTTCTGTAAGTGCTCTTTTTAACAAGCTTAAATGTGCTCTGTTTCCAATTGGGATGAATATTTAGTGCGTGATTTTAAAACACGGTGCCTAAGTATTATATTCTCTTCTAAGATACAAATGTGCAGCTCCCACCCTCTGCAGCAGAGCTGGCATACAAAAGGCAGAATACATCCTGGAGGATCACAAGGATAATTTTCTGACTTTACTGGAGGCTTGCAACAAGGAATAAAATGCCTAAAATCAGGCTTAGCTGCATAGGTGGAAAAGATAACATTTGGATATTTACCAAGCCTCAAAGGGAAGTGACCTAATTTGACCAATGATAGAGTAATTATACTCCATACATACTTACATAAGAGCAGGCATTTTGTGAAACTAAGTTATGGACTACTATTACTAATTAATATTGTCCTCCAGGCAATAGAGTTCTTGCATTGTAATTTTTTCTAGGTAAATATTCATTATTAATGTTTGGAACTGCTTAGTCCATACTGAAAAGACACTTTTAAGTAAACAAATGATATCTACATTATATTTTTACTAAGACTTTCAAAGTCAATATCTCTTTTTGTGTTGCATGCACAGAACAACTCTGGGGCATGATTTTGATGTTAAATAATGTATGTTAGTCGTAACTGAAGTATTCATATGGTAATTAAGGTTCTATGCATGCTGTACAAGGGGAAGAGCAGAATCCTACAAGTGTGCAAAGTGTGTGTGTTTATAGAAATGAACGGGAGAAGAGAGAGAAAAAATGTAAGAAGTGATCTGCTGGAAATGTCAAGGAAGCCATAGGATTTTTTAAAAAAGTTAAATATTCAGCTTGCTGTTTCAGGATGAATACAGGAAGAACTCTGAAGAGAAGTCCTAAAGGGATATAGGTACTGGGAAACTAAACATTGCAACATCTAGATATTAGTTCGCTTGGTATTTTGAAAACACAGAGAAGGTCAACTCTTAGTAGTTCAATGCAAAGGCTCACTTAATCTATGAATGTAAACTAACCTATTTAAAATACAGAGATTAAGCTGCTCAGGTCTCCTGGGGCCTCTCACAGAGGCTGAGGAAGGGAGAGATGGTGTCCTTGCCTGCAGGAGATGTATGGTGGTGATGTGTTGCCAAGTAAAGGAACTGTGAGAGCAGGTCAGCAGACTGCCATGTACAGTGTCAGAGATGAGGAAAACAGATTGATCATTTTTTCTCTGAGATCCTGAAGGTACAAGATCATCAACCCCCAACCTGTCTGTCCTTGCTATATTGGGAAATGGAGAGTCCTGTGTTGGCAAACACCGAAAGCTTGTGACCTCTGGCACCAGGAGCAAGGCTCCTGTTCCATCTGTAACTACAGAACAGGTTTTATGTCCAAGTAGCAGACTAGAGGCTGAGAGCAATGTCCAACAAAACAACTGAGCCTGCAGAGCCACACAGGAGCACGAGAAGAAAGACACTGAGTGATGGAATTGGGAGAGTCCCTGTGGCAGCAGATTAAGGCCTTGTTCACCTACCTGACCTACTGTCTAGGGAGGCTTCCAGCTTGCCAAGGGCTCAGATCCAGGATGGCACAGAGACTGCTGAAGTTTGTCCAACCATTCAGCTATTACCTCTGCTGCTTTTCTGTATGGGCACCAATGGTATTCCAGAATGACCCTGAGCATATCAAGAGTGACTACATGGCTCTGTGATTGTGTGTAAAAACCATTGGGGCCCAGGTAGTTTGCCCTTGATACTGCTGGGAGGGATGAAGAGCTTCAGAAGTGACCACACTGTGTGAAACCAACAACACGTTGCTCAGGTGCTTCTGACAGCAGGGATTTGGTGTTTATAACTGTCAGGACCCTCTTTGAGGATTGAGTATTGCTAGGAAAAGATGATACCACCTGCTCAAGCAGAGCAAAAGCATCTTTGTGAACAGGCTGACCAAACGCCAACCACCAATCAGGTGTAGAAAGCCTGCATGGATGAGCCATTGGCTCCTGATAGAACTGGAATGTAGAAAGATAACATAAAAGAGGTGGAACCAGTGACAGGACAGATATAGAGACCCTGAGCACACAGTTATAGTGTTAGGAAAGTGAAAGCTCACTTGGAGTTAAATCTAGTGAGGGATGCAAAGGGCAGCAAGAAAAGTTCAACAGCAGCAAAAGGACCACTAGTGAAAAAAACAGGCCTGATGCTGAATGGGGTAGGGAATCTGACATCAAAAGGCATGGAACAGATAGAGGTACTTGGTGTTTTCTCTGCTTCTCTCTTTCCTGAGAACCCCAAGTCACAGAATTCTGACTAAATGAGAACTTCTTTGTAAAGAAAGATCAATTTAGAGATGGACATACACTATGGATCCTAATGGGATGCATCCAAGAGTGCTAAGGGATATAATGTTATAATCACATATAATTGCTTATAATTTTATATAATTTCAATGCCACTCATGATTATCTTTGGGAAGTCATTGCAACTGGCAGAGGTTCCTGAGGACTGGAAGGGACAAAATGTCATTCCTACCTTCAAAAAAGGTAAGAAGGTGGATCTTTGGAACTACAGGATGATCAACCTCACTTCAGTCCATGGGAAGGTCATGGAACAAATCTCATGGAAGCTGTTGCCAAACATATTAAGGACAAGAAGATAACTGGGAGTAGTTCAGCATGGATTTATGAAGGGGAACTGATGCTTGACCAACTTAATAGACTTACACAATAAGATTACCTGCTCAATGTATGAGCAGAGAGTGGTGGATGTTGTTTATCTCAGCTCTAGTGCAGCTTTTGACACTTTTCCATAACATCCTCATTGACCGACTGAAGTGGTCAGTGAGGTAGATCGAAAGCTGGCTGGTTTTATTGCTGGGCTTGAAGGGATACGATCAGCATTACAAAGGTCAGCTGAAGGACAGTCACTAGTGACATATCCATGGGGTCAGTACTGGCATTGATATTGCTTAAAATCTTAATGACCTGGATGATGGGGCAGAGGTGCTCAAATCTTGAGCAAGTTTACAGATGAGAAGTGGTTGATATGCCAGCATGGCTCTTCAGAGGAACCCTGAGAGACTAGAGAAATTGGCTGACAGGAACCTTGTGAAGTTCAACAATGGGAAGTGCAAAGTTCTGCTCCTGGACAAGAATAATACCACACACTAGTACAGGCCAGGGAACAAACATCTAGAAAGCAGCTTTGCAAAAAAAGTCCTAGGGGCCCTGATGAACAACAGGCTGACAATGAGCCAGAAATACATTCATACAACAAGGAGGGCCAACAAGCTGCATTCATAGAATCATCAGGGTTGGAAAAGACCTTTAAGATCATTGAGTCCAAGCATTAATCCTACTCTACCAAGTCCACCACTAAGCCATATCCCCAAGCACCACATCTATACAGCTTTTAAACACATCCAGGGATGGTGATGCAACCACCTCCCTGGGAAGCATGTTCTAATGCCCGACCACCCTTTCAGTGAAAAAATTTTTTCTAATGTCCAGTTTAAACCTCCCCTGGTGCAGCTTGAGGCCATTCCCTCTTGATCTGTTACTAGTTACTTGTGAGAAGAGACCAGCACCTTTCAGGTAGTTGTAGAGAGCAATAAGGTCTCCCCTCAGCCTCCTTTTCTTCAGACTAAGTAGCCCCAGTTCCCTCAGCTGCTTCTCATAAGACTTGTTCTCCAGGCCTTTCACCAGCTTAGTTGCTCTTCTCTGGACCCACTCCAGCAACAAAATGTCTTTCTTGTATTGAGGTGCCCAAAACTGAACATACTACTCGCGGTGTGGCCTCACCAATGTCAAGTACAGAGGGACAATCACCTCCCTGGTCCTGCTTGACACACTGTTTCTGATACAGGCCAGGATGCTGTTGGCCTTCTTGACCACCTGGGCACACTGCTGGCTAATATTCAGCCACTTGTCAATCAGTACCCCCAGGTCCCTTTCTGCCAGACAGCTTTCCAGCCACTCTTCCCCAAGCCTGTAGCATTGCATTGGGGTTGTCCAGTGGGGTCCAAATGCAGGACCCAGAACTTGTCCTTGTTGAAGCTTATACAATTGACCTTGGCCCATCGATCCAGTCTAAGTTTCTCTGTAAAGCCTCCCTGCTTCCCTATCCTCAAGCAGATCAACACTCCAACCAACCAATTAGGAGGAGCTTTGTCAGCAACTTGACGGAGAAGATCCTTGCCCTTTACTTGGCATTGGTGAGAAATCTGGAGTTCTGGGTCCACTTCTGGGCTCCCAAGTACAAGTGATAAGGACTAGGAGCATCTGATGTAGGTCAAGAGACCTGGGACTGTTTGGCCTGGAGAAGAGAAAGCCATGTCATAGCAGGCAGATCTTATCAAGGTGTATAAATGCTTGATGAGGGAGAATGAAAAAATATAGCCATATTCTTCTCAGGGGTATCCAGTTAAAGGAGAAGAGACAATGGCCACAAACTGAAATACAGGATATTCTATTCAAATAGTTCTACTAGGAGGATGGTCAAACACTGGGCAGATTGCCTGGAGAAGTCATGGTGTCTCCATCCTTGAAGATATTCAAAGCTCAATTTGACAAGGCCCTGAGCAACCTGCTGTAATTGATCCAACTTTCATTGGGGTCTTTGGTCTAGATTATTTCAAAACTCAACCATTCTGTCATCCTGGTCTGAAGAACCTACTGTTTCCTCTAAAGTGACATGACATGGCAGGTTTTGTTCTATCATGGAGTCACATCTGGGAAGACCATCCTGTCTTTCACTAACCCTTTCAAACTTGTTGCTGGGTGGGGTCAGTATTGCATGTCATTGTAGCTTCAGATGGTTATCTGCATTTTACTAAATGAAAGAAACCCTCAGAACTGAAACAGCAGTCTTAAGCTATCTTTTTTCTTGATTTAAATTCTCCCAGTTTTTTATAAATGGAAGAAATCTACCTTAACATTCTTATACTTTTTATAAATTTCCAGCAGATGGTGAGAGTGGGTGTGTGTTTGACAAAAAACACATCTATTTGAGAACAGCGCTAAAAGAATAGTGTTGCAAACACCTAAAAAGCCTTAGGTTAAGTAATCTTATTCTTAAAATGATCATATGGGTGTTTTATTGGTTGCAGAGTTGAATGTTTAAGCTAGAAAAGTGACATTATCATCATTAAAATTATTTTATTTTAACATAACAAGCAGTACCATTTTGAATGGGATTTGAATATTTCATGAAGCCCTGTGTTATTGAGGGAAGTATTCTAGTTATCATCTAAACATTAATAATTTGAAGAAGATAAGATTATCCATTCTCTTATTATTAATAATTTGAGCAAGCTGCCTGATTTGCACTAAAAATGTAGCTGAAATATCAACCTGGGAGTGACTTGACTCTTCTTGCATTGGTTATCCAGCTGAAACAGGAAAAAGATCTATTGGCACAAAGGCTAGAAAACTTAATTTTCTTCCTGATGTTACCTTAATTATCAGGTTGGTAATGAATTTTATATCAATTTCATTTTTATTTATGTAGATGTAAGGATCTTTCCTTATTTACCTTAATCCATCAGGCAGTATAAAACTGGTAATGTGTGTTTGAAGTGACTTCCCCGAACACAAGAGTTCAGAACTGGAGGCTTAGAAATAACAGAAATCAGCTGTGTGCTGCATGTCATGTGGTTCGTAAAACTGTCCCCTGTCATCTTCATACCTGAGCTGAGGTTTACCTTCCCACACGAGCACACCGAACAAATTTTATTCAGAGGGTTCATAAATGTTATACACTGTCAGTGCTTCCAAGGTTTTGAGTTGCAAAAGTAATGAGTCCTGTATCTTCATTCACTTCCTCGCCTACATGTGTCAACAATCAGATTGTATGGAAGTGGGTAGAAAAAAGGTGTGGGAAAGGTAAATTCAACATCAAGAAGAACAAGAGGTAGCAAGTGGAATCTATGAAGTAATATACATTACATTTTGTAGTGCCCAGCAGAAAAGAGGACATTTAGTTAAGTTATGCAATTTTTTATGCAATATGGCCCGTTCTAGTTCTATCAAACTATCTATTGTATATTATAAAATATACAACCTACAGTTAGGATTCATAGAAGGTCTCTTTCAACAGGCACTTCTTATATTTTTTAAACAATTCTTTCTGAAAAGAATGTCAAGGCAGCAATCTTGAAGTGAGACTTAGCTGTCACTTGTGGCTTAGAGTTTTGAAGCTCTGTGTGTAACATGGGAAGTGATACAAGTACTATGCTCAGTGAATTACTTGAGAGAAAAAACGGAGAACACTGTGGGAGGACAGAGGGAGGCTTTTTTTTTTGCTTTAATTAAAGAGATCAGATCCTCAGCTAGCCCATTAAGTCAATAAAGCTACTCTCATAAACAACAGCTGAAAAATGTTGGCTTTTACATTTGTGATGTGTCTTCTTATTCTGTAGTGAGACATGTACTAAGAAAAGGCTTGGAAAAGGTTGGCTGAGTGAGTCGACTCAAGAAATTGGAAAGAGACATGGGAAAAAAAAAATCAAAAATAAGAATAGCAAGCACACTGAGAAGGGCTTGCATCGAGCAAACTGAGCAGATGATAAGAGATTGAGGAATGGGCCTTGGATAGAGCCAAGGAAAAACTTAAGGATGAGGAACTGAGGTATGCCTAAAATACAAGCTAAAGTGAGTGGAAGGCTTTGTAAAGGGAACTGACGTGATCAGAGTGAAGACATTTTTTTTTATAGAGCAAAATCACTTTCTGATTTCAGCTGCTGTTTTTTTTTCTCTTAAAGTGTTTTGCTATGGTATGCTTATTTGCTGACTGTTACAGATTTAAGGTTGTGTTTCTTTCTACTGTGTCCCTCCATCCATCAGTCAAGCAGTAGCAGTTGTGAGACAGAACCTGGGAGAGGGAAGAAAAAGAAGCAGTTTCCTCTTAGACAGCAGAAGGGGCAGCAAGAGGGGCACAGAACAGATGAGAAAACAGCCAACTCATTTACAGATTTTCTCATTTGAGGTTCTTGATACAAAAACATTCCTGGTTCTGATGTGCAGACTGAGACTTGTCTATATATTTATAAAATTAAGTGAAGTGCAAATCACACTAGAAGATTTATGCTAACGGTGTTTCTAAAACACACCAAAATGAGTAGAATGTATCACCAACTGCTTCTTGCAACTATACTTCTTCCACAGAAACATTTTTAATAGTTAAGCAATTAAAATAAAACAATAGTCCGGTAGCTGAACTGAAGACTTTTGGATTCAGTACTGTGCCTTCCCACAGACTCACTTCATGACCTTAGTTAGCCACCTTCTTCCCAAGTTCTCATGGAAATAGCAGAGACATCTAATTCAAAAACAGTGTTGCTGAAAACTCCTGCTTAGCTGCTTCTTAACTCTCAAGGCGCATGCAGCATATGAGCATGTTACTCTCTAGCTTTAAAGGTTCTCTGGGTGCCTGCATTTGTGATTTTATGTTGTTTCCAAATTAATAGGACTGTGCAGCTTGTCACCAACCTTGTATTTAAGCCTGTCTGGAATACAGAAACTAGAGGGTCATCCACCTAAGATGCCTCGAAGGCTCCATCTGGTTCTGAGAGTGCATCTGGTACGCAGACAGAAGAGCAATCCTCACCAAATGCAGCTGCAGATGCTATTTTAAAGTACAGAGAGAGGACATGCCCCCTTTATACAATAGTCCAGTGGTGAGGACTCTTTTTCAGGATGTGTGAAACACAGATTTAGGTTTTTTTCTCTTCCTGAGGGAATTCAGCCTCTCATTTCCCACCTCTCAAGAGTCATTTAATCTCCTGGAAAGAGTTTATTTTGGGTGGGAACATTTTTCACCTCTTCTGCTGAAGCAGTGCTGCCATGTAGAAAAAATTCCAGAGCCAGTGTCTGTGGAAGACAAGAAGGATGTCTAACTCCCACATATGCTTCAGGGAATCCCATTCATGATTCTGGAGCATACTGTGGGAAGAAAATCTCTCAGCATTAGGCATTGCGGGGGTAGTGGTTTGGAATGGGACAACAGTTTTAGCTTTCTAAGTCTCATATTGAACCTGCTTCAGTTGTACTTTACCTAGAAGAGCCATCATGCAGATAAATAAGCTGAGAGTTCAGATACCAATGTAGTGAATGCAGCATAAGTATTTTGAACAGAATGTGCACGTATGGGTTTGAATTTTATGATTCATGCCACAAAATTATGAATATGCATGGAAAAGTAAGTTACTGTTTTTAAGACTTACAATACCAATAAAAAGATACATTCATTAATAAAACATTTAGGGGGAAATCAAGTGGATTTTTCATTTTTAATAGAAAATGGAAATTTATTATATTTTCATGTAACCAGAACATTTTACAACAGAAGAAATTTGGATTAGGTATCGACAGAGCGTCACCTGATAAAATGTGTGGTAAAGTTTGAACAGCAGATGTCTCACCCAGGGATGCTTCCCTGAGGAAACAGCAGGAACCTCCTGTACACTCACTTTGCCTGGCATTCATCTCCCGACCAGCTGCCAATTTTAAACTATAGCAAGTCTCTCAGTTTATAGTCCTTTCAAGCTAAAATCTGTTACATTTGGGGAAAAATAGCAATACTTATGTAAATCAATAATTGCATTGTATGTAATACAGTAAATCCATAACATGCCTAGAGTGACACAAACAACATCACACACGGTTGTGCTATCAAGCAACACACACAAAGCGATTCATGTGCATTAGAGTCTGAATATGTCTTGTTCGAGCACTCATTTTGTTTGGCACAGCCTTCTTTTTGCAACCCAGGAATAAATATTGCTTTGTTTCATCTTTTTTTTTTTTCTTCAGTGGAACTATTTTCTAAGGTTCAATCCTAGTCTCCATTCATATCACAGTTCTGCATACAGTTTAAATATACTACACAGTTATGATTACTAATGTCTGCTGTCTTTCATTCTGAACTGCAGAGCACTGGTCAAGCAGCTATGCAGAAGTTGGTGAAAATCTAGTTTCTTCATATTAATGAGATTTTAAAAATTTGAGGCAGCTTTGAGATAATAATAGAAAAGAAAATACTGCATGTCTCTGGATGTCACCATGAAAAGAGCCTTAAATTAACTACCCTTTAATTCTATACGCTAGTCTTTTTTTGACTCATTGGTGCTGAGCCTTGGTCCTATGTGTCACAAGATGTTCCAGTGCTGAATGCAGACACAATTTTTACAGCTTGCTTTGATGCTTCTCTGGATAAATCAAAACTGAAAATATTCTTGTATTATTTTAAGTGAAATCACATGAAAGATGGCAGCTTGATCATCCAAGGGAACTGAGAGATCTGAGAGCCAAGACAGGTGCAGGTAGAGTCAATTGTTACAGCTGCTTTTTGATGTATACTCAAGCACTTCCTACTGTCAAACAGAAATAGGATTTCCAAATATTTTTTCACAGGCATGTGTGAGATTTTAACTCTCAGTAATAGAAATCTGACCTGGAGCAGATTGAAACTGGCAGTGCCAATATGCAAGTTCTACCTTTACATATGGAAAGTATCATTCCTATGAGCTCCCTAAGACGGAAAGACCTGCTAGAGGAATCAAAATTAGTAATGTACGCATTTGGTACAATTTTACAAAAATATAAGGAAACAGTGCTAAATAGAAAAGAGATTTGGTCATATAATTTCTAAAGAAACCACAACTCAAATACCATTTTCATACTGCAGACTGACAAAGATACTGGAATTCCTATTTTGCTACATCTGTAATTTGGCTCCATTTGAGTAGTCTCATGGTTAATCAAAATTTAGAGCCTGGTCTCTGATTTCTATTTCCCAGTTTCTGGATGACTCACATTTTTTCCTTACATTTTATTTGAAATAGGAGAAAGCTCTCTACCACCCTTGGAACTGAGAGGGACCTCTGTGTCTCAACCACTCTTAAAACTTTCTGTTCTCCAGCTTTGAAACTGGCAATATTGCTGCCATTTAGTTGGATAAATGTTGAGTTAAATCCCCTCTAAATTTAGCCTCAGTGCTTTCCATCTGAAGGAAGACACTTCTACCGAAGAGCAAAATTCATATAATGTCTTCTTTCCACATTCACTAGCAGCATATATGGTCTAATTGGACCATTTCTGCTTGTAGTTATGCCCTCTGTCTTTAGAACCTGTTGTCCAAATAATAGACTTTTTACTATTATAATTTTTATTCTCAATCAAGGTAATTAATTTTTATGTGCTATATAACAAATGGCATATTCATGGCAAAACTTAAAACTAGCCTTTGTGATAAAACATTGGTTTGTAAAAAAAAAGCAAGAAAAACATCAGCAACCTTTTAAAAAATTAATTATGGATAACAATTTAAAGGGACTTCATGCTCCTATTTCCCATTGATGTCAAAAATTCACACTGCTGCCTTGGAAATTTTTACCCTTCATCCAATAAATGTGAAAGTGAAAAGACTATGTTTAGCTACAGCCACAGTAATTTCTTGTCCAGCAGAACCATTCAGATAGAAGGCTGCAGTGAATGTGACTTGCTTGACTTGATTTTAGTGCTAATATTTTCTTCCTGCAAGGCATTTCACATCTAGTTTCTTTTTTTCTTTTTTCTTTTTTTTTTTTTAAATTCTTCAATCTGCACTGGTGAAATGGAGCAGAGTCAGTACAGGTTTGGACAGTGCTGCTTCCTTGGTTAAATTTCATCTTTTTTCTTAATGAAGTGTTAGAGATGCTAAGGGAATTACATCCAACAATTCACTAGTTAGACCCCTACCCTTCACTACTTGTAAAAAAGCAGTGCTGAAATCTGTCTCCCGCTTTGCTGGAGATATTTGAGAGGTAACGTTGGAGTAAGTTTGGTCACATTTTGATAATCTAGGTGTCTCTGATTCCTGCCATGCTGTTTTAAGCATGGATTTTTTTACAGTTATGGGATAGCTATGATTGATGATCTCTTAGTGACAGGTACAGACTATTCATGCTGTCTTTGTTGAATCTACTTTTTCCTATCTCTAACCACAGTGTTTTTCTCATTAGCATGATTTAGTTTGCCTTACTGGACAATTTCTTTCCTCTCAGAAATATGAAAGGAATATTTTTCTTCTTAAAGTTATCAAAACATGTATCCTATTAGGCTTCACTTTGCTTCACCCTCATCATATGCAATTATTTAGAATAGGACAACTAAATATCTGGTATTCCCAATTCTATTTCTATATTTCACTGGGTTTTGTGGGGTTTTTTTTTGTCCATTTGGCTAGGATTTCTG
This sequence comes from Ceryle rudis, assembly GCA_033439905.1. Lineage (NCBI taxonomy): Eukaryota > Metazoa > Chordata > Aves > Coraciiformes > Cerylidae > Ceryle > Ceryle rudis. Next base: position 64,004 of record JAAGNO010009569.1, on the reverse strand, counting down.
GAATCACTATCTGGGCAAGGAATAATTCCAATGGATATGCCCAGTGTCCCAGAGTTCTAGACAAATGTCCGTGGTTCACATATGATTTGGTACATTGTACTAACTGTACATGCATTGTAAGAAAATTTCTACATTGACAAAAAGATTGCCTCCACTTTACTGTCCATATATGAGCCATTTGTGCAGCACTCTGGTGGTAAGTCTTCCATGTCCAAGATGCAGCAAGATACAGCCTCATTGCATAGCAGCTGTGTAGCATATAAACATACTTCTGGCCAGGAAAGCTTAGAAAAAATTATAAGAGCTTGGATATGTTTTGCAGGAGATTTAGATGTGGGTGTTCCCTTTTCATTTAGATAGTAAGCTCTCTTTACTTTCTATTTAAGAAGAAAACCTGAGATAAATATAGTGAGTTCAGCCCAAGTAAGACTGGAAAGTAACATAGAATCATAGAATGCTTTGTGTTGGAATGGACCTTTAATGGTCATCTAGTTCAGCTTCCCTGCAGTGAGCAGAGACATCTTTAGCTAGATCAGGTAGCTCAGAGCCCCATCCAACTTGAGCTTGGATGTTTCCAGGGATGGGGAATCTACCATCTCTTCAGATAACCTGTTCCAGTGTTTCAGCACTCACAACATAAAAAAAATTTCTTCCTTATATCTAGTCTAAATCTATTCTCTTTTACTTTAAAACCATTAGCCCTTGCCCTATCACAACAGGCCCTGCTAAAAAGATTGTCCCCATATTAGTAGAGGATTGTGGAGGAATGTAGAGGAATGACTGAGAGAAATGGGCAGTCCACTGAGCACACCTCTAACGGAGTTTGTCAGTTAGATACAGAAGCTATAGCTGGGCTTCTTTTCTAATTAAGTCAAACTCATGTCTTTCCAGAGCTCTTTAGAGTCTAGTGTAAATAAAGGTTACTTTACTGTATTTGGCCACATAATTTGTATATACACTGGGACATTATGAGAAATGTAGAATCTGTAAACCCACTGTTACTGTTGAGACTGAGGACTATAAATCATAGAATCATAGAATGGTTTGGGCTGGAAGGGACCTTAAAAATCATCTAGTTCTAACCTCCCTGCCATAAGCAGGGACACCTCCTACTAGACCAGATTGCTCTAAACCCCATCCAACCTGGTCTTGAACGCATCCAGTAGTGGAGCATCCATAACTTCCCTGGGCAACCTGTTCTAGTGTCTCACCACCCTCACAGTGTAAAATTTCTTCCTATTTTCTAATCTAAGTCTACTCTCCTCCAGTTTCAAACTGTTACCTGTCATCCTATCACTAAAAGCCCTTGTAAAAAGTCCTTCCCAAGCTTTCTTGTAGACCCCCTTCAGACACTGGAAGGCTGCAATAAGGTCTCCCCAGAGCGTTCTCTTCTCCAGGCTGAACAGGCCCAACTCTCAGCCTGTCCTCCCAGGACGTGCTCCGGCCCTCTGATCATCTCTGTGGCCCACCTCTGGACCCGCTCCAACAGGTCCATGTCCTTCTTGTGCTTGGGGCTCCAGAGCTGGGCACAGTACTCCAGGCACTCTGGTCTCATGAGACCAGATATTCTACAAAAATTTTTACTCCTACCTGAATCTCCTTAAGTGGATTAAAGGCTGAATTACATCCTTCTCAACCCCATTCTGCTTTGGAATAACAATGGGTTTGCATTTTTCTATTTCCTCTAATTATTTGTTTCACACATGAAAATATGTTTGCTGCTTTTATGTGCCCTGCAGGCTGCCTTTTAATACATTTATCTACTAAGATTATTTATTTTTACACATCACTACAGAAGAGTGACTCTGAGTACCATATTTTCTAACATCAAAAATTTGTACGCCTTGAGTATCTAATATCTTAACATGAACAAGTAATTTATTTCAGTAGGGACTGAGCTACAGGACACATCTCAGTTTATTTGTTTGTGGTTTGATATACAGATATGTATTAAAAGTACATAGTAGTTCTGCAGACGGGTGGATGACTCATATATGTCTATTTATATTCCATTACTGACTGAAGAATAGAAGGCAAACTTTGGCAAATTAGATGGAACCTATTACATATGATTATCATAAGCATTTTTCCTAGTGAGGGTTAAAAATCGTTTGACTTAAAGCTCTTTTCTGTTGTCTGTACGTTATTCCTCAGGCTATAAATCCATTTTGTAATTACTCCCTTCTTCTTATCTCAGAAACTTTGCCTGACACACCATTCCATATGTTTATGATTCTCTGAATGAAAAAGTGTTCCCTGACAACCATACAGATTTTTTTCCTTTAATTTCCATTTATGCCTTATTGTCTTCTAACGTTCAACTGAAAATATATGTTGCAATATTGTGTGACATTATCTGTATTACTTAAGTTTTTATATAGCCATACATCAACCAAACATCAGATAAATCTCATGCTCCTTCTTTTTTTCCTACATCTTCCCTTCTAGAACTGTACAGGTAGTAGATTCAATTTAGTCTCTATGTCAAGTTGACTTTAAGCATTTCTTACAAACCTAGGTCAGAATACATGTGCAATTTTCTTTGAATCACTTTGAAAAGTGAACTATATGTAACTTTCTAAGCCTTCTCTGCAATTAGCAAAAATAGTTAAATAGTTGCACTAAGCACTGTGTAGTATTGTTTAAAGAAACTTCATAGATTTACTAGTATTTGGCAAATTGGGAGAATAATCCAGCAGCACACTGAATAAGAGCTTCAGGACTGGAACACTATATAATGTTACCTGACTAATTTGCTGGACCTGCTAATAAATAACTAAGTTACACAAGAAAGGTATTCAGATGATTTGTAATCCTGAAATAATGGCTTCTAAATAGTTAAGATTACGCTGAGAGATGAGAACCTTTTTCCCCTATATGCCATATACCAGCAGGGGACAAAATCAATCTTGTGAAGGCTCTGATTACTTTTGCTGCAAGTTTCTTGTCAGCAGATTCAAAATGTGCAGTGGAATGAATCTTCTGCAAGGTAGATGTGCTGTGTATCAGCTGGGCATCTTTCCTCCCCTCTCTCCCTCCACCTTAACTTCCTGTGGAATATGTGGTTGTGATAAATTAGAAGAGAAGATACAAGATGCTTTATTTAGTACAACCATTTTAATCCTCTACTGTCAATGCAGAGGAAGGGAGATACCAATTTCAGCATCCTCCAGGTACAAAATATACCCTTGAAGTGAGAATGGGAGAAACTTAAGGAACAAATGAAGGAATTGATTTTGTCTAAAATATAATTCTACTTCAGTGTATACAAAAATACTGTGTTCAAATGACGAGGTATAAATTCATTAAGGACTGTGATTTAGTCTGAAAAAAAGTCTGTGAATAAAATCAAGCTGAAACACAGGACTTATCACAAAGGGTCCAAAAAAAACCATCAGGGTTAATGCAGACATTTTGGGAAGGTGAAAATCCAAATCATGATGTGAAGACAATGTCAAAGTCAGCTTTTATCTTTTTAGCAATCCAAACCAAATCCATATCTGGTTTTTGCCAACCTTTTAAGGATACTGTAATAAGATTTGGGGGTGTTCTGCCAGAACTTTTAAAAAATCCTTTGTATTTTTTAATAAAATGTAAGATACTTACGGCAAGCTAAGAAAGAAATTTTTTTTTTTAAAGAACAAAATATATCATGAGTTTTAACACTGTTTTATTTTGATGCTATAGAAAAGGAGTTTGTACCATTTTGCTGTGTTGGTGAAAAGGAGTGTCAGTTTTTCTGTTTAGAGTTCTAATAGCTAGGTCCCTTTTGCTACATGTGGAATTACTGCTTTCTTCTCCCATCTTCAGTAGTCTTCAGTGGCCTTGGAGAGCAATTATATGTTCCAAAATATTCCCAGAGTAATGCATCCTGGAGAAACTGAAGAAAAGATTGCAAAATTGGTTACTAAAGATCATTAAAAATCTACTGCCACTGCAGAATTGTGCTGTGCAGCACCTAACATCTTACACAGTCTGTGAGAATATTATTTTATCCAGTCTTCCAATAATTACAATTAGATAGACAGGTGGGTTGGTGAAGAAGTATCATCTTCCTATCCTGTAGATGGAGAAAGGCATAGAGCAATGCTCCAACAAGGATAGAAGTATGATGTTAGTCCTGTTTTCCACTTCCAAATTCTACCAATCCAACCATTTTTTTCTCACAAGATTCTTGCCTCTGGTGTTTTTCAAATTTAAAAGCCAAAATTGATGATTTTATAACCAGAGGCCTGAAATTCTGTTTGAAAGCAAAAAGCCAGCAAATAGTTTTTTTAGCAGGCGTGTGGCTGAGTGTTTTATTAGTTGTCAGATTAGTTGATGTTTTATTCTTCATGGTAATCAAATTCCTAAAGACCTAAATTACTCTCAATACTCAATGCTCACACTGCCCTCACAATGGCAGAGACATACCAGTGTCAGCACAAGTAGACAATCACTCAGTAGAAAAGTTAATGATCTTCAGAGATCTGCATTTGCATCTTCAACTCCTTTCCTGAAGGAAATCCCACAGAAGGGGGAAACAGACCACTGCAATCTTCAGAGGGCTTTGAATAGGCTATTTCATCAATCTTCCAGCTAATGGTTGAGTACCGTGGGAGAGGAAGTGAGAATGACTATACTTTTTCATCTTTTCTTGTGATCCTTGGGCACGGCACCTATAGATGCCATTGATTTCAGGCCAAAAAGGTGATCCTGCTGTGTTTGTGCTTCTGTCACCAGCAGCATTATAAATCATCTGTTTTCCATGCTGTCAAGTGCCATCTTCTGTCTCATGCATGCCTGTATCAATCCTACATTAAAAAAAAAATATAATAATAATAAAAAAAATCATATACTGGAAATTACAGTTTATTCAAAAAAGCAGCAACTTGCAGTGAAATTGTCATCATAGCATATATGCTTATGAGACAGTTTCCTGTTCCTCAGATCCTTCCCCAGTCTCTTACTCTACTCCTGACAGATCAGAGCTGAACTCAGGCATTGCTGTTCAAAGCAGCGCTCATTATCTGAAAGGATGAAAACTCACATGAATGGTAGCCAGTCACTGAATGTGGCAGTGCCTTGTGCAGGAAACTGCAATCTTGATAAGGTGCTCTCTGGCCTTTAGGATCAAGAGCATTCCTGAAGACCTGGGAGAAATAAAGTCTCATTTCAGCCACCTCCAGCTACATCTGCTCTCACCAAGGTCCTGTAGAATTGCTTAGGTGGGAAAAGAATGGAGGAGCAGAGGCACCAGGTTCTCTCCAGACAAGCAGAGGGGGCATTCAGGGGCCTGAGCCAACTGCACAGATGAATTTTGTGGCAGTGCTTCTTAGACTGAAGTTGCCCCTACACATTATAGAGACCAAGTTAGAATAATCCTTTTTATACTGCCACCAAAAAAAGATGAATGAAATGAAGGCACACTATAGATTGCAGTAAAGGAAGACTCAAAGTCAGCCATTGCATTTAAATTGCAAAGTAGCAATCAATTAGTTTATCATTAATCACATAATTTTGGGTATCGTGAATAATATGAAATGAAAAGAAGAAATAACTAGTGGGATAATTTTCAGGAACCATCTCTCAGCTTTATAAACTAATCCTTCTCTAATGGCCCTTTTTAATGTAATTTATAGGTTCATCATTACCCTTTTTGTATTAGTAATTATTTCTAAAATACCAAAGAACCATCTTTTTTTCAAGGTCCTTCTATGCGTCTGATTTACAGCTAGGCTCGTGTTGGACTCTGTCTTTCTGAGGTTTGACATTTCAAAATATTTATAGCTCTTTTACATTAATGCCTTTCTCATGAATCTGAAGGTGACCGTTATTTCTTTCATCTTGTTGTAATTAAATGGATCAACTATAGCTTTATTATTTGCACTATTTATCCATGCGGTGCATTAAAACATTCAGATTAGCAAATGATATTGAACATTATGTGAATTACAACAAACAAATATTTCCTAAAACATAGGTTACACTTGATGCATTGGCTAAGAAATTGTTCCAAGCGAAAGCACAAAATCTTTAATATTTTATTGATCAGATCTAAACCTTCTGCCCAAAGTGGCAATTAAATTTCAATTAAACTGACTGAAAGCATCATATTAAATTTCAGCACTTTACGAGCTATCAGATAATGCTGCAGGACAAATCTTTAGTATGATCACACTCTTTTCAAATTATATTATCCTGTTCATTCACAATAAAAGTGACAGTTTTAGGTATACTTTCAATATTTCTTGAATATAAACCCTCTAATGAACACATTTTATTGCCTTTAAATCAATTATTATTGGATATTTTAATAAAGTGAATTGAGCACTTTGTTTTACACACTGCTTAGAAGTTATTATATTTTGCAGTCAGCATAGCACAGAACAGTAACAGTATGACAGAAATATCCAAATACCTAACATTAAGCTATAAATTTAATCAGCTATTTACAATGATGAATATGTTACATTCTATTTCACAACAGCTACAGGAACATGTTAATTAATAACTGATTAAATCTTCAGGCTTTGGGTCTCACTTCCCTCAGCATTGTGCTTCTGCAAATGAGATAAGCTTAAGATAGTATAACTAAAATTGCAAGAAGATGCTGAAAGTGCTTTTAAAGTCTTGTCTCATACCAAAGACTTCAGTATTTTACTGTTGCCTCTCCCTTTGTTCCAGTAGCTCTATGTATATGTCGATGTTTAGATTTCCCAAAATACTGCCAGCTGTGGATAAATTTGCTTAACTCAGAGGTCATTATCACTCAGTCTCCTTTTAAGCTACACACATATACATATTTAAGTGAAAATAACAACATTAAGCAGATTTTTTTTTCATGAAATATAGATTAGACATGAGGCAAATCTAACACATGACAGAATAGTCAAATTCCATTTCACTTAGCAGGTGTTTGGGCATGATGAACTGAATATATTTACTGCCTTTTGTAAATAGAAATGTATATTCTATATTGATGTTAAAAAGATGTGTTCTTATGAATGATTTCCAGAAAATAGTTATCCACAGAAGTAGTAATAAATTCCCAGGTGGACTTTTACAGTCCTGTATAGTCATTGTGTGTGTGAAGCCCTGTATTTTAAGCCCGTAAATTCCTTCCTTCTGCAGATGCAAATTTCAAAGGCAAGAGAACCAGGTAACATAGTTGGTTTAGGACAAGGCTTCCTATGTATTCATCATCTACCAGTAAGTCTTCATCCATGTAGCATCTTAATTCCTTAAAGGTAATCATCCTCTGCCTCAGGCTTGAGGAAGAGCAGAATAGCAGGCTGAAAGAAAATGCCCGACAGAGAGTCCAGTTGCCCCTTGCTGCAAACAAGTCCATCTCCTCTAATATCCAGGTGCCATTCCATTCTCTCTCCCTTTTCATATCATGCCAGGGATTTTTGTTGCATTTGGAGAGAAACAAAAATCAGTAAAGGTCAATACAGAGATAGGAAATGCACCTTTGTTTAGAGGAATATGGGTTTTGTACTTGAAGTACAGAGTTAAAAATCTGAGGCATGTCTTTTGCTGATACACAACACAGTATTCCAGAGATTGCATTATTTCATGTGAATAAGTATGTTTTGTTTATGTTTATCAGTAAACACTTCTTTTTCATTCTGCTGTTCTTCTCCCTTGGGAGCAGAGTGAAGAATTAGGTGAGTAAGGAAACAGGAAAAAGAGGCTTTTGCAAACTGACAAAACTACTGAAAGCATTTGTTTGAAACCCGTGCTCTCTTTTATTTTTAAGTACATGCCACGATAAGAGAAGTCCTGCAGAGGGTCAAACAGTGCTTAAGTAGCTAAGTAAAGGAATTGGCCTCCAGAGCAGGTGTTCATGCTGTCTCAGCAGGCAGGGATACTATACGTTGCATCAAACGCAGTTTGCTCAGCATGTGTTCACACCTCCCCTGACCCTGACGCTTCCTGGCTTTGCTACCATGAAAGCCTCATGAGAAAGGAGATGTGTTTGAAGGGAGTGTGGGTGGATCTTTTCAGCAATCAGATACTCTCGGCTGCACAAACAAGTGAGCAGCAGCCATTTTTTAAAACCAGGGTCTTCCCCTGCCCTTGTTTAAGAAAGGTCCTGACCTAGCTCCCAAAGCTGGCTGCACGCAGTGAGCTCACTGCCAGAGTTACAACTCACCCTGAGAGTTCCCAAACTGCTTCCTAATGTCAGCCTGACCAGTGGATTTTGCAGTATTTCTGAGGGCTTGATCCCCTTAAACAATGGCTCTCCTAGGTCCATATAGGGAACCCCACATAGCACTGGTAAGCATTCACATTCGGTATCAGTGGGAGCCAGTAGACCCACCCTAGAATACCACTCAAAGTGGTTTGGTTAATCACCTACAGGGTTGTAAATTGGAAATTATCCTAGAATTTCTGTCACTTGTGCCCAGTCAGCCTGTATCTGCTGTGGCTAGAGGGACATTTTCCTTTGATTCATCAGCCTTCCATCAGACCAAGCTGCTCAGGCGTTTGATATGGCAAAGGTATGGAATAAGGGAGGTTAGATTACAAGGGAAAAATCTTTTCCTCTCATGCCACCTGAATCTTGACTATTTCTCAAAGAGCAGGATCAGGCTCAACATGAGGAAAAGCTATGTAAATGCTGGATAGCTTCTAAATATATTAATCCCTAGACATGGTCCTAAGAATCATTTTAGTTGTGTTTTAATAGAGCTATTGAGTGATTTTTATCATTGAATTTTATTTGACTGCAGTGGAACTCTGCAGGAAGCAGCTAAGTTTATATGGTAATGGGAGAGAGAGAGAGAAGGAGGGGGGTGGATAGACAGCAAAATCTTGCCTTGCTTTGAAGGTAGTTTGCATTTTATTCAATCCTCACAATTCATTCTGGTGTGGCTCTGTTGTCTGAGAAAATCTTTTTGAATCTATCATAATAATCAACTTTTACAGATTCTTCAAATACATTTGAAACTGCCACTGAATCAGAAAAGCTGAACTGAAGCCAACTTCACTGTGCTATTCTTACTCATATCTAGTGCTATGTTGGATTTATTCATAATGCCAAGGAAAAAAAAATATGAATTTTGGTCAGCTGTATACATGTGAATTTACATTTGTTCTCCAGTGTTCATGAAAAAGACTGCTCTGCCATTGTGGAACGCAGAAAACAATCTATCAGGCTTTCAATAAACTGGAAAATATATATGTGGCTCAACCTATCTAAAATGAGATGCAACACTAGCAATATGTAAAGGCCCAGCAAGGCTAGCAATAAAAGTAGATATACAGTATCTGACATCAGATTGTTTCAAGCTTAATTTCAGTAAAGTAATAAGGTCAGGAAAAGAAACGCTCAGTGATGCACAGATTGATGCTATTAGATAGAAACTATGCACTGGCATCAAGGAAACACTTTTTTGTTTTGGTCTCATGGACAGAGCACAAAGATATTCAGCATAATCCCTACAGATTTATAACCACAAGAGTGGACCAAGCTTAGCAGACTGCAGTCAAGAACAGCACTAAAACTAAGCTATACACGTGTGGGTATAACACCAGAGGGTATTATATTACTCTAATTTTCCAAAGTGAACAAGATGTATATTTCCGCCAACACACACCAGGGGCTGTTGACACACTATGGACAGGCATTTAACTCCTGAGAAAAGGATGTTTAAAAGGATCTCACACCACAGCTTTGTTTTGGTTTTTATGCATTTACGTACAGGATGAGAGCTATGGGCACCATAACTGAAGGCCAGTTCTTTTGGAGATCGAAAATATTGTCATACTTTAAGAGAAATAATTTTTTGCTCATGAGCATTATGTGTTGAACTTTCGGATAGCACTGAAAGGAAAACACTATCTTCTATCACCATTAACTGAAATTCTCATACTTTTTAGTTTGACCTGACCAAAAATGAACCTCAAAAATATTGTGAATTGATAGGACATGGAACAAGACTTCCTATACTTTGACAAATCCTAAGTTTTTTGACCTCTCTTAGGCTTGCATCCAGGAGAGGTAAAGCATGTGTCTGGGGTGAGCCAGGAACAATCATACTCTCTGTATTGCTATTTTCCTTAGAAATACAAGCAGGAAAAACAACACTACTGAGCTGATGATGAAGTATTACATCTCAGGACTCCCTAAGACTACATTCTTCTCAGTTTAGGAAAGATCCAGTTTGAAAAGTGCAGTACTGACTGCTCTTCTGATTACCAGTTAAAGCTTCATATAGTCCCATTGATTTTGCTTGAACTATTTATGATTTTCAGATGAGAGAATCCAGTCATTTTAAACATATGGGGTATTTTATGATAAGAGCTACAACCCTTTTGCTATAAAATAATACATCCCTGTTTACAGAAATACTGTATATGATGAAAACTTAGGTAAGATCACCTGGTTTTTTTCTCACATAGTTAAATTATTACTTACAAATTAACATCCTTGTTATTAATAGCTACATCCTAAAGCCATTTTTGGAGGGGGGGACATTACGCTTTCCTCTATTTATATCCCATGTGTCTGTCCTCTGTCATTCTCTTTCTCTTTAATCTTGTTTGAGTGTACGGCTCACTCGTCCTTATTTTATTGACTCAATCACAGGCACACTGTCACTTTTTATAAAACGGTCACTGTAGAATCACATCAAGCAAATTCTTGATTCTGCAGTCAGTAATTTAGTGCCTTTATGGAATTGCAATTTCAGGGCTCACTGCTTGTTTTTCTAAAACGTACTTTAGGAATTAGTTACTCCAGCCACAAATCAGTTGAATTTATGCACAGTTGTAATACAGTTTATGGCCTCATGGTACATTGCTTCAAAAACAGCAGATGTGAAATTATGATAAATATAATGAGTGTTTTTTTGCCTGATCTACTGGAGTAGAGAAGGATCTGGAGCGTGTTTACCTATCCCATACAGTACATTTAATGTCTTAGTCAGGACTCCTGACAAAGGCTGATTAATGTCCTCATCTCTTTTATTAAAGATAAGAGTAGCACTGCAGTCAGGAGATAGAAAGCACACCATAAATCTTCGTAAAATGAGCAGTCAAATAATCACTCATCAGAAATAAAATCTACATACATTAACACTAACACTCAGCCTACCGTGCACACGGTCATAAAAAAAAAAAAAAAAAAAAAAAGATAGAATAGACGAATTTCCGGAAGTTTTAATTTCAACTAGTTCTTTAAGTTTAATGTTACAGTTCCCGTAACCTGGATGCAAAAGCTGGCATTTAAAAGCACATGTGAAAGGACCAGATGCCTCGTCATTACATTAAGAGCATGAAGCAGGCAACAATTAAGCGATTCACTGGAAAGACATAATGCTGATCTATGCTAGCAATTAATCACAGAATACATTAGACAATGATGGGTGACCTACAAATTTTTGACAAAATAATTTTTCATCATGTTGGCGATTTCTTAGCCTAATATGCCTGCAAGGCACAGAGTCCAAACCTGTCATTTATTCCATCTCTCCTTGACAGGCGGCAACCTGTCTTCCAGACAAAATGAACATTATCTGTGCTCACTAGACATTTAGTGCAGGGCTTAGCTTATGACTAATGATAATAGGCAGACAGAAATGTTAGAGTCTGAAATAATGTTCTCTTTGTTAAAGAAATTTCTTGAGGTAGAATTTTTTTTCCCAAAGACACATAAAGATAAAAACTGTTTTTATCTGATTTTTAATGCAACTTTAAAAACCAACATCTCATTTTCTCCAAAATAAACAGAAAAAGAGCTTGTCTTTTTTTTGTCTTTTTTTTTTTCCTTTCTTTTTTACTTACTTACATCCCATAAGAATTCATGCTACAAATTGCTCACACAACAGGGATCTGAAGTAGGAATTTCAACAGATAGATGATTAATAAACAGCCTGGCTTATTAGCCATTGGTTTTAGTTATCTTATTTTTGTCAGTTTTACATAAAAGAGGTAGAATAAAATAATTCATTTTTACCTGACAAAAATGTAACTAAAGACCCAGCACCTTATTTTTCAACATGTCTAGGTATGGATGGAGTCTAAATCTAATGTGATAGAAGAGATTTTAGAAATCTACAACCATGAAAATTGGTGATTTATTCGCACATAATTTTATTCTTCATTAATATACTAGTGTTGTACACTGTGAGATAGCTATACACTGGGAGAATAAAATGAAAAATAATTAATTAATTTTGGTCTTGCCAATCATTTTTAGAATGGCAAGCCCTAGCTAACATAGGATCCAAGTGCCAGGAGCAAAGGAGACAGCAAACAGACCACAGAGTGGTTTCTGTCTGTAGGGTGAAGTTTCAGAAGCAAAGTCTTGATTGAGCACTCATTCAGTTTTCATCACACAAAGACTCCAGTCATGCTATTTTGTGCTGGGTTCTGTGCAAACACATGCTAAGACACAATCAACATCCCAGAGGATTTAGTTGAATGAACTAATCTTTTGCACCTTAGATTCAAGTTAGGCACACATTTGGGGTTTGATTAGATTCCCACTGAAGTCTCTGGCAACCTTTACACTGATAACTGGATAAAACCAGACAAGAGGACAATTTTTTATAGTCAGTGGAATTTAAAAGAAAAAGTAGAATTGGTTATAATGACAGGAGAATGAAGATGAGTTTAAATAATATATCATTGTAAATAATTCCTTCTATAAAAACTAAATTTGTATAGTATGATTGTAATTTTAATCAGAAATGCATCCTTTTGAAAAATATTTCGGTTATTTTATCTGATATAGTTCAACATTACTCATGGATTTGCAAAGGGACATTTATGGTTTCTGCAAAATCAGAGTTGTCTTTGCATAGAACTTCACTATCAGTCTGGAAACAACTCTGAGCAAATGTATTTTGCATTGACATAGGTTTTTTTCATCAGGCAAGGATGTACAACAGGAAAAAACTTGTTCTATTTCATACATTGTATTCATTACTCTGGTATTCCGAAGAGTGTGACGTATGTAGTTAAGGACAAGAATATTTTGGCAAATGTTTTGGCTTTGACTGGAATCGCTGTCAATATTTTCCTAAAGGTTGACATTTAGATTTACTCAAATGGCAAAAAAATGGTACTAATTATATGTCTGCAAGTTCAGTAAATCAAGTGAGTTTCTTTTTCTACTTTTAAATCAAATTGCAGAGGCAATGTGTGCGAAGTGCCTTGCAATATTGTGGGGAAAAAAAAAGGGGGGAAACATTTCTGTATTTTTTGTTAAAATATGTTGACTGAAACAGAATAAGTGAATTACACTTTCATCTTTTAGAAATCCCAAAGATTTCCAATTGAAGTATTAAGGTATGCTGACTGTGAAAGCTTATACTTAAATATCCATCTAATCTTTGGAAAACAAATAACTTTAGCCTTCAGTGGCTTCAAATCCCTCATATTTTCTGAGCATCCATTTCACATCTTCAAATAATAATATGAAAAAAATTATCACATAATCTTTTTTTCCATTATATGATCTAGAATAATTTATTTGTGTTGATTCACTAGTCCCAGCTCTACGAGCAACAGAAAGAAATAGCCAAAAAGTACCTCAAAATCCTTGCAATGTTTATATTTTTTTTAACACTATGAATCCAGTGAGAAAGTATCTTTTTCTTAATGCAAAATTGATCTAATTTGGTTTCTGTCTTTTGATAAGAAGCAACAAGGATGTCGTTGTAGAGAATCTCTATCTAACAAGCTGAAGCCAAAATCTTCATTGGAGTCTCTTATTAAAGGACTGTCAACATAAAAATATCTTTTATAAAGCCAGTCTTGCAGCCTTCATGAATGTTTCTGTATCTGTATTATGACTGACTTGTTAGTTTTGCTCTTCCCCTAAAACACACTGATATTTTATGTCATTATGATCCTTTTAATTTACTCTAGGGGAACGAAGAGGGAAGGCCTTGTTTAAATGCAAATTTTCTTGACATATATAAGAGTCGGGAAATACTGACAAATATTATCCATAGCTGCCATAACTGAACTAGTTCAGGTATCTATGATGCTATAAGTACTAAGTCTACTCACTAAAGCAGTAAAGAAGTACATTGTTTAAAGAAATGAAGTGGTCAGCTTACAGGTGATAGACCAAGCAGCTTTTAGGCAAATAAAAAGTATCCCTGAGAGTTCATTTATTTGAGTGGGAACCCATGATGCATAGTCTTTACACATAGTCATTTCCAAGGAAAGGGCTAAATTTTGACCTTGCAAGAGTCGGTGTTAGAAACTACTTTCTTTTTTCCTGTGGGAGTGACTTGCTGGGTTTTATGATAATTTTAAACATTCTACTTTCTTTTGCAGCAATTATAAAAATTTCCAGCATCTTGTTTGGTGTCCTTTCACTAACACCATTCTGAAAGGTAGAATCATTACCTAACTCTGAACTTCTCAACTACCTCTGCTTCAAAGTCAAGATTTTCTTAACTTTTTCGAGGCTAAAATTTTAACCTTTTAATGCTGTATAAAGCTATAGCTCTCTAAAAATTCTATTCAACTTCAGGAAAATGAAGTTTAGCCCTAAAGATTAATATGTTTTTTTCTAGAGCCTGTCTTTTTCTGTACCCTTTGATCTCTTTCTCTCTCTCAATATCTATCTATCTACCTATATATCTATCTAAATATAGAAAATGCTCAAATCTTATAGTGTATCGTTATATATATATCTCAACCAGATACCTCTTCATCCCATTCATTTTCCTCTTGGACGTCAAAGAGGCATCCCACTTCTCGCTTACTGAAACTATGAATGACAGCCCAAAGGCAGCATGGTTTCCAGTTACCAATGCCCATTATGTTTTTATTTGGTCTTGATATGATTCTGTAAAGGCTACCTCACTGGCTTCTCTGCACTGAGAATGTTTAAACTAATGCACTATGTGATCTGCCTCAAAATCTCAACATATTCTGGGTATGTGCTCTCAAGCCAATCATAATGCTACCATGTGAATGCTCAAGTTTCTGGTGCCATTTACCTAAGAATAGTAGCTTTTGAATGTTAATATAGATTCATTTCTCATGTAATTACAAAAAAAAATATTTGAGAGAAGTGGTGATACAATCTTACTAGCTTTGTATATTCTGATTATCTGAAAATGAAATAGAAAATCTGTGCTAAACATTAATTTTGAATGCAGATGGAAAGAACAAAACCTAATTTGCTATTATATTTCCTACTTTTACATCAACACAAAGTAAATTCAATTTTTAATCAAAAGAGCAAAATAACCTTTACCCTCCTTAATTACTGCACAGATAGAATTCTTAGTACTTGGGAATTTTCAGAAAATGAAAGTAGATTGTCAGTAACAGATGATAATGTTACAAGCTTCATTCTCAGTTTGCCAAGATTGTTCTAGAAAAAGAAATAGTCACTATCTATACTGAATATTAAACCATATAGCCTAGTCCCTATTTAAATTCTTCTGGTTTAAATTTTCAGAGGAATAAAAAGGAGTTTAGCAAAAAAGTTAAAGCATACTGAATTTCAGTGGGATTTTGACACTTCATTCCATCTCTGACTATATCATCCCACAGATCAAAACTGATGTTGAAGTTCTATCTAGAAACTAGGAAGCCACTGTAGCTCAGAGAAAATTAGACACGGGGCTGCTCTCAGAGGTATTCCAAGTGTGAGCCACAATGTTTTGCAGGCTGCTACTTAAGATAAAGAGCAGCTCAGTATATGACAGGCTGCAGAAACCATAAAAAAACATGGAGTGAATAACCATATCCATAAAAGGAAGAAATGGACATCACCTCTCAAATAAAGTGAAGGAAAAGAAATAAAGAATCCCTGGACAATCATGCTATTTTACTATGGATCAGCTACCAAGAATCCAACAATTCTGCTCCCCTTGAACTGACAAACAGATGATCGTTCTCATTACAAAACTGTTATTAGTTTCCCATTTTGTTCATCTTGCCTCAGTTTCTTTCTGCTGAACTCCAGCCAGCCCTCATTCATGCCTTCCCCCTTTACAAAAGCTACTTCCACATTTAGTAGCCCTAGCAAGGCCAGGTGCGATGGAGTTGTAAATATGGGGCCATCACCAGGCTCAAATTTCAGCTTTTTGCGCTTCTAAGCACGAGGGTTACAAAAAATGAGAGCCCTTGGAAGGCTATATGATGGGCCTTGAGGGGAAATAAAAACACATTTCTTCATCAGACTCAAATATATGCTCAGCAAGGAAGAAGTGGAGTCATGCCACAGACACCAAGACTATTTCTGTGTGATCTATAAAAAAGATAAAAAATCTCATGACTGACATGTCAAAAGCAGATGAGAGATCTAAAAGGACTGGCATGGATGCATCCAAAGTTCCACTATTGCTACCATCATTATGTGGCTTTTTTGTGTAGTTACTCTCAAAAGGCAGTAGAAGAATGTGTTTTTATGGAATATATTTAAGGTAACTCTGTTTGGGTTATCATCATTTGTATATTGTGGAAGAAAAATTGCATCCTTTTTATGAATGAAGACTTTGTTAATTCTGTGATTTCACAAGTATCTTGATTTATCATATATTCTTGCTTTTGCCTTTATATTCATCTAACTTAGGTTGAAAGATTAAAATAGCATAGGTGAAAATGTAAGGATTATTTAAGACAGCTGAGAGAGTTCTGCTCAGAACAATGTAAAAGCTGAATGTGTAAAATCAGGCAGAGGCTAGAAGCCTGTTAGCAGTGTATGCAAAGATTATATGTGCTTGTTATCATACTGGTGGAAGAGCAAATCAAGGACATCTTGTAGACTACAAAATAGCTGCAGTGGCTGTGGGCCAATCATGTCATAAAGACGAACCTATAGAATCTGAGCTGTCATTTATTTTATGTCAATTCAAGTTCTTACTTATTTATTTTCCAGATGAGACTACAATGGAAACAATAAAAGGAAGACTCAACTAGCAGAGGTCTCACCTCTATTTTGTATAATTTGCTGCTTAAAAGCTTACAGAGTAAAACATGTAAATATATGCAGACCTGAGAGTAAGACCTCAGTAAGGAAATTACAGAGTATGGCTGAGGAAACTATGGGCCATAAACAAGAAAAGCACTATGGCTGCTAAGCACCTAGAAACCTGCTATAAATTGTTGCAGAGGTTCTGCTTCAGTGGATTTAGTATTCTGGAAGAGGTTGGCTTTTGGCTACATGCAGCAGGGAATTCACTGGGGCAGGAGATCACAAGGATTCTTGCTGCAACCAGCCCAGCTGCAGCTCTCAGTGCTATGAATGGGGGAAATCTCTCGGAGTTATTACGCAGTTCTGGCATGCATATTTTCCTTCAGAACAGCATGACTTGAAAAGAGAGGTACTGGAAATCTCATAATGATGCTGCAGCTTGTAAAATTTACACTCCAGTGTTTCCAGTGCTGAACAATTTCAGATAAGATATATAATAATTTCAAGTCAGATCCTCTTGTTGATGTAAATTAGCCTAGGTCCACTGGAGTCAATTAAAGTACCTCAATTTTAAAGGATTTCTCCCTCAGCCTTGAGGTATTTATCCACACCTTACTTTTGAGGTTCTGAGTCTTTAACTTTGGGGTTAGTTCCTCTCATTAAAGGAAATATGGACCAGGAAACAATTTTGTTCACTGGGTCTTTGTTGAAGCTTTTTACGCATTGTTTTGAAGGATAGAAAATTGAAGGCGAAGATGTTTAAATGCCAAACTAAATATATAGAATGAAAGAAGGGAAGCACAGGGTCAGATGTCTGAATGAGCTTGGAACCTATTCAAACATCCAAATAAAGTGGCCAGATTTTCAAAAGCCTGGAGGAGCTGGTGGGTGGGAAACACTCTTAAAATGCATGACTTGTTTCAATCAAATTTGAAGTCAAAGAAATTAGCAAAGCTCTCTCTAGTCTGCATCTGGAAAGAAATAGGAATAAATACCTTTCCACCTTCATTTTTTTGTGATTTTCTAGAGTAATTCTTTTGTTATTGAACTCCACCACAGTTCCCCACAGTACAATTCCATTTTCCCCGAGCCAAGATGATGAAAGGCTAATTAATTCTTTGCAGCTGACTCAGCATTCCCCTGCTGCACACCCCTATTTACAGGAGAGGTAGCTGTGGTCCTTTCTTGGCCAGAAAGAGATAATTCTTTTGTTTCCAGCCTTTGTCCAGACCTGTATGTCTTGCTATGCTCCTTTTCACGTATTTCATCAGAGGAAACTATGAGTATTTTTAATTCAGAAGAAAAGTTTTCAATAAGCATGTCCTAGTCTACCCAAGGTGTGTTATGCTGAACCTTTGGAAGAAATAGCCCCCAACATGCATAGCACCCCTTCCTAATAAACCACAGGACAATCTGGACTCTGACAGCTCAGAGCATTGGGGAGCAGGATCAGGATACTATATTTATGCTAAATTTTCATTTGTATTTAATTTTGGAAGTTGACAACCTTTATGAAAATACAACAAAGATAACCTTTCAAGTATGACTTGTAAGCAATTTCAATGATACCTGCTGACAATCTGAAACAATAGCTCTGGGAAAGGTGTGAAATGACATACTAATCATAACATGATGCTCAATCTACATATATTTTAAAAGTCAACATTATTTAGTTACTGCTGAAATAAAAAGAGAGTAGTATATATTATAAAGATACGCACAAGTAATAATTATTAAGTTTCCATGATAAGCAAGCCAAATTTGGGAGCATAGAAAAGTTTTCATTTTTTCCTAGCAGCAATAAGAATGACATTCTTACAAACCACTTCTTCACAATTTTGGATTTTAGAACACTGGACTAAGCCTTTGTCAGTTCTAACTGACAGCAAAACCAACTGACTATGGGGGTCCTCTATCACAAACTAAATCTCCTGAACAAACTATTGAAGAAAAAGAAAAAAGAGATACTATTTGGTCAACCCAGTGAGAACTAACACAACTCATGCATGATGAAAGAGACAGGTGAATGTCTTGCATATATGCATGCTTGTCTTGCTTATTTGCATCTTCAAGAAAGATTCTTTCCTCCTTTCAGTGTGAAGGATGACTATTGCAATACACAACCAAACAAAGGGCCAGCTGTCTAGGCCATCAGGTCCAATATACCACAGAAGATTCCCCTCTAGCTGAAAGACATAATCAACCTAAAGGAAAGGCTAGTGTAGAAGATTTCTTTCACAAGGGAACAGATTTGCCTATCCTTGTTACTTTTTTTTTTTTTTTTAGCAGTATATAGCCAACCACAGAAAAAGTTGGTGTGACAGTTCTGGACTAGAATTATGGAAACCCAGTCTGGCCTACCCGCCAGTGCCTTAAGGTGACAAGAACAGAAGTGGCACTACCCCCTCAATGTAAATCTATATGGGGAATCTTTCAAGCAAAATGTGGTACAGGCCATCAACTTATAATATTGGGAATGATTCTAACAAGGTTTCAGCTTGTTGTGCTCCTACCAAGTCATTTGCAGGTACTCCTATGTAGGATTTCTTGCCACCTATAAAGTTGTGCCTATGATTTTCATCACAAGTTACATAATTTTTAAAAATAGATACTACATAAAGGTAAGGCATGATGAACATACCATACAGATGGACTCATAAATACCTGAAAGCATCAAGGTATGACCACATAAGGGGAAGAGCAGTCTGTTGAATGACACCATTAACAGTCCTGAGGAATTTTATCAATAATATTCAGCCAAAATTCTATTAGTAGAACACTGCCTGTGTAGGATATTGAAAAGTTTTTTGTTTGTATTGAAGGTAGTTATGAGGTTATAAACTGTCCCCTTTTTGTCCTTTGGCTTTTGTCCGATAGATATTTTACAATGTTTCATGCGATAAAAATGTGACTTGTGTAAATTGCTTTGATTTCCTTTACAGAAATGGAGTATGCACAATGTAATCAGCTCTGATTAATCCATTTTTCTTATAATTGATTTCAAAAAACTTTTGCAAAAAAGACATGATTTTCCTAAGGGGTCTAGATTCTCAATGGCACAAAAGGCAATCAGACATCATACCAGGCATACAATTATAGGATGTGTCCTAACAAAATCCTGCAAATCATACCACATATTATACTGGACTCCTGTGTATCTGAAATTCACTGTTACCCCAACCACCTACCTACTGTAATCACAGCATTGTACAATGCGTGGGTGCACAGCATTCAGCCTGCTGAATGACTCCCAATGCATACCAGATACCAGACTGGTAGATTACTATATCTGTGTTCTCCCGCCTGTCACAGTGAAAAAGTGATTTAATATACAGTTGTAGGATTAAGGCTGATTTTTTTTTTTTTTTAGAAAAGGAAAAACCAGCATGTATCTTAGCAAACATTTATTTATCCCAAACTCTGATGTCAGAACTATTTACCTTTCGAAAAATTGTACACATCCTTATGCAGCTATTTACAAGAATCAAAGGTATTTTTCCTGAATATAAAATGGTCAAGTCAGCAAGTTATACAATCTCCTCTGCAGATTAGAGTTCATTGGATATTTTTTGGTTTTTTGTTTAGCATACATGTACAATAATGGTAACAGAATGTTCCTGTTGAATAGGCAAACTCCTGAATATGAGAAAAACTAGAATTCTTAAGGCATTGCATACTGTGCTAATTCAGCTTCATTGGGTGCATTATGATAAAGGCTTTGATTATAGGATGCCATCATATTTTTTCCCTGGGACCTCAGCCTCATTTTGTGCAGAGGATGGACGGATGCTCACTTAATGAGCAGTGATCCAATATAGTTTGGTTTTCTTATTTTTCAGTGGGTGGTCTCAGGCCTTATTTACTGAAATATTCATTTCCTCATGAGTTTTTCTGTTACTGTATCTGCATAATCACAAATATTTACTATTTTACTTCTACAAAATCTGTGTGAGATGAAAATATTTTTCCATATGATTCCTTTTGCAACATATAAGGCACAAAGACTAAAGCTGGAAAAAAAATCCATCATTTTGGATGCCCAATTTGAGATATGTACAACTTAATGTTTCAGAATGTATGGCACAGAGTGTCCCTTTATGCTGTCAGAATTGCTGCTCCCCTTCATTTACCCTGCAGCACTTTTGCCAGTCCAGCACCAGAGTTCCAGCCTAAGCATCACAAAATGAGAAAAACACTACTAGTAGCCAGCTGTATAAAACCTGAGTTAAGTGACACAGGCAATGTCCTGGATCTGAAAGATCCCAGATAGACAGAAAGAGAATTACATTATTTGGATCAGTTTTTATATTTTTAAAAAAAAATTTAAATATTTTTTTTTATTTTGCATTTGCTCACCTTAATCACTGCACAACTTGTATGGTCAAAGAACCAGTCTGCAGAAGATGGGATCCTTAATAACATAAATCTCAGCCTCCTTACAGCAGGAGCTATCTGGCACTCTAGATTTCCCTGATTCTTTAGACTCCATCAAGGAGTGCTGGGTACTGCCAAGAATTTCTGCTTCATGCCTTCCTGTATATTATACGAAGAACTACCTTTAGGGCATCTGTAGAGTATCCTTACCTTTTGGATATCTAAGCCCATCCCTTCCTTAGGAGTCAGTCATTCTAGTACAGTGCATGAGACATGGCCCCATGGAAACAGTGGAAAACTGTACCATCAATAGCTGTATCATAAAGCAGAAGCTTATTTGATCAAGAATGCATAACTAATCTTGGGCATTTCCTAACCTCTGAGTACCTGTATTTACAAGGCTAATTTTTATGCGGCTTCTAGGTACCTCTTTTGTAAGGCAATAGAAAAAAAAAAATAATCAGATGGCATCATACTGACATTAACACTGGTTATCAACAAGAAAGATGGCTTTCAACCTACTCATCTGTCTCATCACCTACTAGTGTAATGGGGAGCCGTGACCCATTACCAATGAGAGTTTCTCTGTGCCTCTTTGGTCCTCTGCTGTGCTAGTAAGTGTTCTGACAGATTCTTTGATTATTGTTCCACAAATATTTGCTGAGAACAGAAATCGGACAAGACTCAAGAATTCTGCATTCATTTTTACGTTTTGGAGGAGAGAGTGAATTAGGGCTCAGACTTTTCTGCCTGTCTACCAAGCCTAATCTCCAATTTGAGCTCCTTTTTGTCACTGTGCCAGACATCTCTTTAGCTCTTCCTCATCTTAGCATCATCATTTGAGTCTCATCACCTTCATATAGCCTGATTCTGAGCTCTGCACATTTTATGCCAGTTCTTCCTATTATAAAACAAACACCCTTCCTCTCATACTCTCCAGTAGTCTTTCAAGTTATTATTCCCCAGATTCTCAACCAATTGCAGGTTATTTTTAAAAAAACCCCCACAGTGGAACAAGTTTCTCTCAAAGTTAAAACCAACCAAGTTAGTCTTGTAAATCTTCTAGGGGGGAAAAAAAAAAAAAAGTTAATCTCAAAGAGAAAATTGTTCAATGAAAAGTTTATACCACCACATTAATGTTTTGACACAGTTCTAAGCAACTGAAAATGTGGTAGTCTAATTGGAAGCATCAAACTAAGTTAATTACCCGCAGACTTGCAACTATTCACATCCCCACATGTGAATTCCTTCAGTTCAGGCTAATGCAGTGGAAGAACACTGCAGGTGAAGGAGGAGCCATGTTTGCAGCTCTGCTGCTCTTTGGCTATTGACAGATCTTCCCTCCAGAGCCACTATCAAGCAGTACAGTGTGAAAATACAGCCCTGAGGCTGCTTCCAAATATTTCAAGATGAAACTAAGGTATCCACAAAGTAACGGTGCCATTATCAATTCATGTCTTTTCCATCACTGTGGACAAGAATTTTCTTTTTCTCTGGAAAAATAATTTTTTGGATACTTTGTTAATCTTTGGATTTGGATACTTTCTTAAGAGGCATAAACATACCAATGCCAAAGGTGGAACTCCTGGTCAGAATGAGTGCAACTAGTCTATAATTTATGCACAATTTTGAACACAGTTTTACTGTGCACCAATCATATTTGGCTGCATAAAACACAAGACAAAGGTGGAACATATCAAGAGAAATAGTTTTACTTTGTTCTAATCCCTAATATAAGCAAAAATATGAACAGACTAGTCATAGTCCTGGCTGTGCTTTCCCACCTGAGCCCTCCTCACCAAATTTTGCATTGCCTTGCGACAGCATTACATGGTAAATATTGTGAAACCAAATAGACTGTTCTTAATGTGCCTGAGTTTACAGTTTAGATGCACATACAGAGGACAGGACAACTAAACTGCTTTTAGACAAGGTAATCAAAGCAAAAGGGAGTCTCACTCATACCACAGTAGCCAAGGCAGTGACAGTCAAAACCTCTATTTTCTGTCTCCCACATCACAGGTAGGTGCCCTAGGTATTACTCTAACACTTCTAAATCTGCTAAAAATTTGTCTGTGTGGGTGAACAATTCTTTAAAATCTTGATTATACCACAGTGCAGGAAGGAAAATTTATAGTGGAGCAGGGATTACATAGATACTGAATCATGGTATCTGAGGTCTAAAACCTAGTGCCATTTAATGGCACTATGGTATCTGCACCAGGAGAAGAGTTTGCACAGGTGATTAGTAGCAATGTTTCCACTGCAAGATGCACACATTCTAGATTATACCAGTAAAAGTTGAATCAAGCTCTTTGCAAGGGTCTGAAACGTTGCATCCACGCTGCTTCATCAGCATTGTCATTTTCCATTGTTACTTCTCCACTAGTTTCTTTAGGTAGTTTCTCTCTGTACTCTGTGTGTGTATCTTTCCCTTTGATGTATCTGTCCCATGGAGTGGTTTTGCTTTGCACATTTGCTGTACCAGTTCTTCTTTTCAAATCTCAGCTCATTGACAAGACATCTGAGTTTGGCTCCGTCTCTGCCATCATTCATCTGTGTAATCATATTATTTCGTTCTGGAAGGCATGTAGGGATACACTTTTCATGCAAGTGTATTCTAAAGTCTTGAACTGTATAATCAATAGCAGCAGTGTGGTTTCCATTGATAGTAATGTTTTGACCCCTCTTGTATGCCAGCTGAAGACCTAATGCCAACTACTGACCTCTTACCTATTTGGTACAGCCTGTCACGATCCTTAAACCACAGCATATACAAAATACGATAAATATATTTGCTTGAAATCAAAGTCTGGGTTGCAAAGCACTGTGAAATACGAAATGCAAGTAACAAAATATAGGATATACATTGTTTAGCATAGTAATACATATGACAGCGATAATCACATCACTGTCAGAGGAAATGTGGTGTACAACAGCAACTGCAAACTACCATTAAAAGTCTAAGGCAATGCAACTCCTAAATCATCTAACTGTTTCTTTCTATGCATGCAATCATATCTCAGCCATTGACCTAATGAAAATGGAAAAGGGTTTATAATTTGATTAAAACACATGCTGATGATTAATAATTTATTCATTAATAAAAACTAATAAGCCAACCCCCATAGCAAACAATTGCTTTTAATTTTTCTATGTCTCACTACCATACAGAAAACAGCTTTTATGAAGGTTTTCTACTCCACCATTATTTTACAGTTATGCAGAATATCTCACTGATCGTGTTTATCGTGGTCCATGTTTCTTAACTTTTTATTTCAGTAAGTGAACTAAACTCAATTTGCTAAATAATAAACTGGAATATACAACTGAAATAACAGTCTGACAGAAACCTATAATTGTCATGAAAGTCAAGGTTAAAGCCATTCTTCCAACCGCTAGTGTTGGAGTTCTCAAAGAAAGGAGAATTCACCTCTTTGATCATCCAGGGTATTTTAAAAAGATACATCTGTATTAAGGAACAATTTTTCGCATTTCTTCTTCAGTCCATCCCTTTTTTCAATCCTGCTTGAATTTAAATGCCAACATTATTCCTTGTGCCACTAAAGGGAGTACCTTGGAAACAGCAAGAAGGCTTTTTACTTTATGTATCTATGTAGGAACATGGCGGGTAAATCTCTCACCATTGCTTTCCAATTTGTGGCCTACTTTTGAAAGCTGTACTTAGTAATTTCAAATCATAATTTATATGCATATATGGTGGTTTATCCATATGGGTATCTATGCATGTATGTAGACACTTTGTTTTGTGCATACATTGATAGTCTGAGCACCCTTGGGACCACCTTTGGTGTGCTTCTTCTCTTGCATTGACCTCAGGTGCCACACCCCTGGGGACAGAGGAAGGCAGAAATTTTACCAGGCCATCTGCTGCAATCCTGTAATTTTGCCCACCAAGTTTGGACCATGGAGTCTGGAGGCAGATTGAAACAGGTTTGTCTTTTTCCCTGCCTTCACTCTAAAACAAAGACATGCCAGGCAGAATCAGGCCAAGATCTTGCAAGCACAAATTGGGTAAATTTCAAATGCTGAATATACACCTTTGGCAAATTAACAGCTATTTCCAGCTACAAGCTGAGAAGTGCATTGATGGAAAAAAACACTGTGTTAAGTGAGTGCGGTTTTAACAGGGTGACCAAAGAAGCTTTAGCCCTGCCTTTAGTGCCAGCCCATGCACCATGCAGTCCCACATCAAGTGGTAGAACCACAGCCACAAAGCTGCACAGCCCACCCCAGCCTTCAGGCAGACCGAGTCTATCTACATTTTGTGTAAATATGTATCAACATGTGCCCTGAGAACTGCAGTTTCCTGGTGTGTGTGAAAGATACACAAATGCAGTGCCTTTAAAGTGAGAAAAGAACATACCTGGTTTTGAGGATGAGTTCATCTACTGTTGCTCATTTCATCTGGGTCTGAGACATAAGTTCTTAATGCAACAGATAGATGGAACTTCAGAGCCTCACTGCATAAAGTAGATGGTTGGGTTTTAATTTGTTAAGATGGGTAGAGCTCAATTTCTTGTCTTATTTAAAGCTGTTGTTCTGTTGGTGACATATAAATTGAGTCTAAGGCATGTCCATTAGCGAATGAAGCTTGACAATTAGAAAGATTTGAGTGGGAACATCTAAATTTCCCTTTATTGCAATAAAAAACCAGAAGGCATATAGATAGCATCTCCCAGACACAGACGGTTGTCCAAGGCAAGGTATGTTCTAAAAAACTTATGGCTGAAGCTATGTTGCTGGAGAAAATGTATCTCCTAAGACTACTAAGGACATTTGAAATATTTATGTCACCTTTTACAATACTTTTCATATAGTTACTTCTGTGAAGTATGTACACATAGAGTAAGTATTTACTTGTGCTTTAGATGCCATAGTTTATTCCGCCTGTCTTTCCAGAAAGATAAGCCTTCTACAGATCCTGTGCCATATCTGTCAATACCATGGGGATGATATCAAATGACACTAGGGACCTGTGCTTAGAAACATTTTCCTTCTCCAGCAGTCTTGTTGAATGTCTTGTTTACTCTTCCCTTGAGTGGGATATATTTCTATGCATCATTTTGTGGAACAATACATTAAGAAGAAAAAATCACTCTCACAAAGTTGTATACAAATGGGAGTCTTTTTTTGGCAGTATACATCCTTAAAAGATCTTTAAAACCAAACTGTCATTTAGCAATCCTGGAAAAAAAAAATTACTGATGTTTTATTGTGCTCTTTGCATCATTTTTATTCAGTAGTCTGAAGAAGTAAATAAAAAACAGTTATTAAAAAAGACCTAATTTTCTCAGCATCTTTCTGAGGAGAGTAAGTGAACATCTGAGCAGATCCCGATTCACACAAATTAATACTACCTGTTGTGACATACGTGTGATGAGCTTGTTATGGTTTAGTCCTGCTTGATTGAACCACCTTTTAAAATCACAAATTGTTTCCAAATTAGCTGCTTAAGGCTAATTGAAAGAGGCTTTGCTTCCTATTCTTTCTGCTTCCTAGAGATATGCTACCAGAGCCCAGCTTCATGGACCTTCGGGGGCTCTTCCTCCTCCTCCTGGTCCTCCATAGATGTGCGGGAGCAATACTCCTTAGCCTTGCTTTGATATTCCTTGCTCTCATTCTAGCAATCTCTTGATATTTAAGTCAGTAAGGACTTCATTGTAGAAGCCATATTATCAGTCTGCTGGTTATGTTATAGGTATGTTTGCCTATTTACTTATTTGTTTGGTTCTAAAGTACAGTCAATACTTTTTAATGTCAACCATAAACAGCCACTGACAACTATGATGGGCGATGGATCAAGACATTTGAGGCTGGGGTAAGCAACCTGAAGTCTTCTAACAGAGAAGCTGAGCATCATCTTTTTAACAAGTATGACTCCTAAAATAGCTTATGATCTGTTGCAGCTTCCTTTGTCTTCAGTATGTTATATATATACTACTATAATTATTAGTTTGTGCTAATGTAGGGCATACGAGTACAGAAATAAGCTACTTACTGTTGAGATAACACTAAGTTACCTGTAGTGAAGTGATTCATTTACACTAGATACCCTACACACCACAGAGTTATCCCCACTTCTAATTGGTCAGGATTATAGGCAGTCCCACTGTAGCCATATAGCAAGGACCTATTAACTCCCAGTTTTTATTCTTATGAATCTGACAGAAGTGAATGAGTGGCTTGCTTTACAGAGGGCATGAACATTCACCTTTCCATTGAAATCTTTCTGTAGCAATTACTCGGAAAGCTTGATTCTGCAAGATGCAAAGTATCTTTGCCTTACTCAGAAAAAAAGTTTTCAGTAAATGTTTAAAGTTAAGCATATAACTGCGGTCAGTAACAGCCAATTTGGTGTTCATCTCCCAAAATCTGCATGTAAGACTTTTGTTGGCTTGTGCTGGAAGTCTCAATAGTTTATAGGAATGAGTGAGAAAGCAGGAACCTGTTGATTAGAATGAACTCTGGGTCTTCTTGCATTTTTTTTTCCCCCTAGGAGAACATATCCTACTAGTTACCTCTGTCCTCCCCACTACAGGTTTCTTAAAAAAAAAAAAAAAAAAATTCTTACCTATTTTGCGTTGTTTAAAATATTCCAATAGCTGTTCTTCCACGTCTCCTGTCTATTCAATGCAAGTGAAAACCGTAAAATGAAGTTGAGTAATTCTGGCACTCAAAGAAAGTGCAAGGAGACACTTTTGAACAGCCAGAGGACACAAAAGCACTGCTATATTATACTCTTTGTCATTCCAATTTTAACAATAAGTATATTAATCACCAGCACCACTGAAGTTTTGTGTGCAATTAGCATTTCAACGCCCTCTCCCTTTGCTGGGGTGGAGCAGTTTGCCTCCATTGTAAGCTGCTCTTGACTGTGGTGCAAGAATGGATGGTTCTATGATTGCATTTTGGAAACTGGTGGCTATTCAGTTGTTAAAGGCGAGCTCAAGTTTGTTTGTTTGTTTGTTTATTTGTTCCTGTACTTGCACTTCTGCTGTGTTAACTCATGGAAATTGCTCAGGGACAGATTTAAATCAAAACAGACAGTTTCCATTTTTGCTCTGTAACTAGTAAGATTTGTTTAAAAGGTGCTGCTGCTGGAACATAAAGCATGTCTGGAATGTTTGTTTACTTGCTGTTGTGAGCATGTGCCCTTTTGTTAGGAGACAGGGCTTTACATGGTGCAAATCTCCATTGCCAGTGGCTTAGCCTCTTTAAATAATTAAAATAATAGTGGATTGAGATGTTTTATTCCTTGCTTGTTTGTTTGGATTTTTTGTTGTTGGGGTTTTTTTTTGGTTTGGGGGTTTTTTTGGGGGGGGG
>JAAGNO010009569.1:10360-31280 GCA_033439905.1 Ceryle rudis | reverse complement strand
CAGTCTAGCTTCAGCAAGGGGGGTTGTTTTTTTTTTATCTATCAGGTAGAGCTCTCTATCAACAGTCAATAAATCACATTTGTCTTCTTTTTTTTCTTTCTTTTTCCTGATCAAGCAAACAGTATGTCAGTTCAGGGAAAATCTTACTGCCTGTTAAAGATATTTTCCACTTGCCTCTTTTACTGTCTTGGAGAACTGATGGAGTTTGGGATCTTGTTCTGTATCCTTTCCTTTTCTGGTATATTTCTATTTAAAGTCTCACTGCCTGATAAAATGCCTGTATTTAGTGGCTCTGGCTCTAGCAGTTTCATATCCTATGAGAAAGATGAAGGTTTCATAGGAGAAACAAGCAAGAAATAGCTACCTCACATCAGTTCTCTGTAAGGCTTCATTTTCACGATCTCATACAGTACTCGGAGAAATCAGTGGACCAGCCATTGGATCAAGCCTTTTCTTTATGCAAAGATCTCCCAAGATCCCTAAACCAAGATGTGAATAATGTTCAAAGCAAAAGATTCACTCTTGTGTTATTATTTTTATTAGGATTATTGTTTGTATCTTACTTTTCTTTAAAATCACCTTCCACTGCACAAGCAAAGAGTTAGAAAGAATAGTGTCCTTTTCACCCAGCTCCCCAAATGTGTTTTGGGACAATCTAGTGATAATAGAGGCAACATTTAAGTATTAGCATGATTAGTCTGTCGTGTCTTAGATATCACACCATTCCCAGTACTCTGGAGCCTGTATATTCCTGGCAGTTCCCCTGTGAAGGAAGTAGTTTGTGTGTTGATGGATACCATGCAAATTGTTCTGTCTGAAGGAGCTCTTGCACAATCAACCTATTTGAGAGGAGAAAAAAGTGCTGTCACTCAAACCACACCTAAATATCTGCAGGAGACTAAAAGTTTGGGGAATTGTTGGTTTTGGCTAGCAATTACTATGCAGCATACAGCCAGATCCTGGGCTCAGTGGCATAAGCATAGATCCAAAACTCGAGTGAAATGGCTTAAATAGTCCAGGTTTACACCAAACCAGTGTAACCAGAATGACCTAGCTGCACACATGACCATCTAAGAAAAAGAAAAGCATGCTAAAATTGTTTGTGTAAGTGTATGAGAAATTTTGAAGAGTACTGTCTGCTTTGCATACTTTTCATTAGTATTTACAACTATTTAAAGAAAGCTTCCAGCGTTGTCAAAGCAAATTAGCTTGTTCTTTGAAAATCCATCTTCCTTTTTTTTTAGGTATATACTGTATATCCTCACACATTTTTTGCCACTGATGGTTTGACACTTTTTATCTCCATGAACAACAAAGCCATGTATAATGCCATGCAATTGTCTTTTAAGATATGAAGGGAAAAAACCCTAATTTACAACACAAATATATTAGATTTTTATATAAAAAGCATCACATGTATTGATCAAAATGACTTTCTTTACAATATTTGATGCTCAAAAGAGAACTAATTGTATTACATGTTATAAGTGTATATTATCCCATTCAAGCTGTGCCAAACAGGAAAATTGACAAGAAAGTATCTACACTGGAGTTACATACCTTCAAGCTGTAATCAGATAACAGTGTCTATATACTGAAGTAATATTATCCTAAAGGACCTTTTCAGGTACTACCTAACAGGAGTTTGGAATATCTTTATTAATCTGCATGTAGATTAGGAGCACCTTCCACATTTAGGAGCACCTTCTGCATTTTTGTACCTTTTACTTTCCAAATATATTTGTTAAGGCTAGACAGACTTTGTGCATAATAAAACTGTTACTCATATAATTCAAAAACCTAAAGTAGGACAGTTAATCTAAAGCACATCCCTACATACTTATAAACAGTACAGGATGAAAACAAAATTGTCATGTATGCATACACAGCATATATATTCTATAATAAATTCTTCCTAATCAGTTGTGCACTTTATAAAACAATGTAAGAGAAATGACAATGCTGTCATTTGTATATTCTCCCTCAGTTCTCTAATGGAAAGCTTTTTTTTTTCCTTGCCAACTCATTCCTGACAATGTTAATGATTCACTATAAAGCAGTTTCTGTGCTATGATTTGTGACATTCAGGCTGGTTAGATGGGAGGACTAGGCAGGTTTCTGGGGAGTGTTTTGGATGCAGAAATGCCTTGAAGATAGCACTTTATTATATTTAGGACAAGTATGACATCCCACTTCAAGGAAAAGGCCCCTATACATATTGAGAAGGGATTTCTATGGTTTAAGTGGGGAGGAGAAGGTTAGTTTAAAAGAATGCCTCTGTGTTTTTTGAGACGACATAAAGATAGGAGGTAGAGAAATGGAGGCAGGAGGCAGAAGGATTATGGATAATGGAAGAATTTTGCCTGAGGGTATGTGCCTGCTTTGCCTATTCCTGTATAACTAGAATATTTATAATTCAAATACTTATCTTTAATAATTAAAAACCAAGGAATATTAAAGACAAAAGGTAGAGAATATTATGTACACATATGTAGGCATCATGCATTAAATCCCTACAGTTGCAAAATATAGCAAGAGGTAGATTTAAAGGAGGTTAAAAAAGTGAATATTTTAAAATGTCTTGAAAAAAGAATTTCTAATTCACTCCAGTTCTGCCAGAAGTGATACCCCTTACTTCTTATTTCTCCACATAAGTAGTCATTGGAAGAGCTACTAAAAATACACTGCATGGTGGCTTGACATCAGCACATCAACAATTAAAAAGTGAATACAAATATTTCAGGTTTTCACAACCTTAAAAGTTTTGCTCATGATTTATGAAAACATTGGGTTTGCAAGGGCAATTGCATTTTCCTTTTACAGGACACTTAGTTACATAGCTTAAGTAAACTGCTAGTTGCAACAGAATGTAATATTCTACCACATTCAGTAAAACCCTGTGATCTGCTTTCCACAGACAGCAAAGAAACAAAGAAAAACAGCCACTGCTGTGGATAGAGAAGAGTGTTTGAAAAGAGAAAGAGACCTCAAATATACCCCTAGGTATTATAAAGCTGTCAATTACAAGCAGAAAAACAATACAAAGGCTGCAACAAATAATTTATAAAGAGAAAACTATGCAAACAGATAATAACAAAAAATAATCCAGTAACTCTGAATGATTTGGAAGATGTAATTTCAAACATTATAAATTAGTGTAACAAAATCAAAAAGTCTATAGTTAAAAATATTTCAGAAACAGAAATCTTGGAAACCAAAATATGAGTAAATCAAAGATTCAAGTCCAATTATTCACCAAGGGCAAAGTAGTTCAATTATGAAATATGTTGCCTTTATGAAAGTGAATTTATGGATGATAGCTTAAACTAATGCTTGAAAATCAGAGGTGTTAATATTTACACCTTTGCTCATTACAGCAAGGAAAAGATTAACAAAGAATTAAACATCCAAGTCTCTTTACTTTTCCATCAAACAGAATAATCCCTTTCTGAACTTTACCACAACCTGACAATAATAAGAAACACTTATTCTACATATATATATGTATGTGTGGTTTTTATATATATAATGTAAGCTTTAAAACAGAAGCTAGTACACCTGATTACAAGTTTAATATTCTTATGCTGATACCAAACCACAACTAATGAATAAGAAATCATTACTCCAAATGGAGGAAACTGTTCATAATCTAAAAATATACCAGAAAAAATAGTGAAATTCTATTGTTGAAATGTAAGTGCATCCTATATAATCTACTTCACCAACCCCTGCAGGTTTAGCTTGACCATGATATTGAATTGTGGCTTTTAATAGATGCCTGAAATATTACAGACCAAATCAAGAGCCATGAAGGTCACTGGTTTTAAAGTACTAATTTTAAACAAGATTTTTTCTTTTATGTTTTGTTTGTTTGTTTGATTGACTTGATTTTTTTTTTCCTAAAACTGTCAGGAGTTTTCTCTTAGGACCTGATCCACAACCTATCCCAGTCAATTAAAGTCTCTCATTGACTTCACTAGTTTTATGTTTGGCTCACAGGACAGAGAAACAAGATGAATATTTTTATATCACTTTAGAACTTATAGGAAGTCTAAAAATCATCTGAAAAAGGCATGTATAGGTAATAAGGCAATGCATGATCTGTTCGATGTTAAAGAGAGAAAGGATTCCTATATAGTTGGGAAATGCTACACAGCATGCAGTACTGATGAGGGTGATGGTAACTAACCAGTCAATGGGTGGACACAGGACAGTGAGTTTGGTAGCCCAGTATAGGTAACCTGAAAATGTATCCCGTCTTAATCTTGCATCCACCGTGGCATAGGCTCAAGGCAAGCAAATTATAGGTTGGCTGCCATCTGTGCCCACATCCTGTCAACACAGGTTGATGATGATGAGTAATAGATGGGAAAGATATGTGATGCTTAATTAATTATATTTGACTGCTGTGCTCTTCTTTTTTCTTCTTTTTTCCTTTTTTTTTTTTTTTTTATTTGCTATATGCATTTTAAGTTTCTAGTAATTACAAGCTTTCATTTTTGGGGAGTGTTTTTGTGAAGAATACCCGTTGAAAGCAATTTTTTACTAGTTTATCCAAATGCAGATACTACCCTTTTATGGTCTTTACATTAAGGGAGTGGTGTGCTTGGAAGCATTCATCTTAAATTAAACTCAATTTCTTAATTTATACTTGTCTGTTCATCTGGAAAACCATTATTACAAAGGAAAGGAAAAGATTTTTTGACAAATTGAAACAGATCGATATAATAACTCAAACAGATCACAAATGAAAAGCTGTAAGACCTCAGTGTATTCTTCCCTCCAAACACACCCCATGTCCCTTTCCTGGATTTGTATCTGTCTATGGAATACTTTCATCAGCCTTTCTGTGTTTCATACTGCCTACTTCTTCAGCTCAGAGAGCTACCTCTAGTCCTCCTTCTTTCCTGTTTTTTTTGCAGTCATGTCATCTTAGACATAAAGAAGGGTCACTGTTGAGCTTCACGCTGATAGCTGCTCTAACATGTACCTACCAATTCAAGAAAAGATAATTAAAAGAAAAAAAGAGTTTAAGGAAAAATTAAATCTGGCTTTTGGGGTGTTGAGCTACAAAGAAAGTTAAGTCCAAACAAACCCATTCTTCCCAGTAGACAATCCTGTCTGGGCTAGATTTTAAATTTTTTTTTTTTTTTTTTTTTTTTATTAGCCAAAATATTAAAGACTTAATGATACTAGAATGTCCAGAATGAAAAACAGAAGAAACTAAGCCTGCATCAGCATGCATGACTGAAGAATACAAGTGATGAGGCAGTGTATCAATGAATGAAGATACAGATTGCCAAAGAGCTGAGGAGACAGACTTGTTTGGATGCTTGAAAAACATCCTGTCTGTGATCAGAGAAAGGAGGAATTCTGTGGAAGTGCTGAACTAGACAGTGAGTATTTAGTAGCACAAAAGTGATTTTGCCAGTGTCACACAGGATTTCAGTGAAGTAACAGAGCAGAGAAGATGAGGAGTGGACTACAATGGCTGTGGACTGCAGCAGAGACTCCACAGTTTGTATTCTGGAGACTTTTAAATTTCTGGCAAGCAGCTGATATCACTGAAGCAGAAATTTTAGCTGTTCACAAACTTCTGTATTCTTTACCTGCTAAGCTTGCATTCTATGAGTATTAAATATTGCAAAAAATTGCCTTTTGAAATATGCAGTACGTCAAAATATTATGTGAACCTTTTCCTATGCTTCATGGCTACTTTGCAACATGCATTTAGGATAGACAAGAAGGAGATAAGTTATTTTTGAAAATTAATAGCATAGCTGCTGCCTGGAGCTGAACATGCTCAACTCTTAAACAACTTTTATAATTATAACATGGAAACCACCTTCCTTTTAAAATTAGATCATTACTGATGTAGCAAGTGGTTGCCTATGTGAGTCCACTCAACTGTGGGTTCTCTGATAATAATCCAAGAGAAGAGACTGACTTTCTGAGGATGTGAACAAGTCTGCACTGAGATGGGTACAGTCTGTTCCTGGAATTCTTCAGTATGACCCCATCTTTTCTTCACCTGTCATGATGCTGGGTACAGAACAGGTCATATGTATTTCAAGCTCTTTGTCGAAGCATTGAAAACCTGTGATCAAGTACCCTCAAGCACAGATACCCCAAAATATACAGGTAAGTTGCTGAACACCTGATCTGCACCCTACTGATCTGCACCCTCAGTTTTGTAGTACAGCTGCTGGAAGTGTTTGATCTACAGTCAACAAAGCAGTTTGGTTCTGTAATGGATCAATGCCACCACTTGAATTCCTACGGCCTAGTAATGGTAGATATTTTTATGCTAAATCATACTCATGAATATCACCTCCAGAAATGAAAAAGACTCCTGGTATTCTTCTCTAGTTATCCAACTGCATGTGTGAAGGTAAGCTTTGGTTTGGCAAAGAGAGCAAGGATTTCCTATGTCTATACTTCAGCTGTGCTCATGAGAACTGAAAGATTCAACATGAAGCAGAGAGAAAGTTGCATGGCTTTAAGATTCTGGAAAATAAGGAAATTATTATAGAGATTAAGCAGGTGGAAGTGCCAGAAAGTACAGATACAGGTAACTGTAAACAAAAGTTTACTAACAAAATATTTATATATCAGTCCAGGTACTCCTAGAAAATTACATCCAAGCTGCAAAAAATTAATTCAATTCACCCTTACTTTCAGGGAAGCTGGTCTGCTCAGACTTAGTGCATGTTACTATAGTACATATAACAGTAGATGCTAGAGAGTATGGATACCTACATATGTGTAGACAGACCCTCAGTTCATACACCCAATTTTATGCCAGAAACCACCGATGTCTAGAATGAAAATGAAGGAAATTGGCAGGACATTGTGGATTCCAAGATATTTATAAGCTTGGAAAGCTTTAACAATGTAAAGCTGTCTTAAGATGGAGCCAACTACTGAGAATGCTGGCAGCCTGGAAGCTAAAAATCTCTGTATGTTCATCTATAGATATGTTTGAGCATGTTTCAGCATATTTGTGCTGCTCTTGTAATATACTAAAACTCAGAGTATATCCCTCAACCTGTCAAAAGCCAAGTCCATTGTTGCCTTTCGGTATCAGATTTCTGTTTTTCCTTTTCATCATCCCACACCCAAAAATCTTCATTAGTGCTATGTTGTTTGTATAGAAATTGAAATGACCTAAAGAAATAAGTGTGTGTTCACTGACAAAACATAGCAGTGCTTTCACAGGTCCTGTATAACTTTTTCTTGATTAAGACAAGGATACTCCAGGCTCTTAAATTAAAGAAAATTCTTTGATGATGTTATGGTAACTTTTAATACAAATTCTAAAAATAACATTCTAAAAACCATCTGAATAACTATAGAAAACTGTCCAATCGTCAGCATACAGACACACAAACTCATGGTCTTCCATGCTGTGACAAACCAGCTGAAGTAGCTGGGCAGGCTTTACATGATCATCTAAAGGGATGTTGCCCACGGCTAGAACATAGTGTATATGCTCAAACATGCAACTTTCATTCAAAACAGCATGTGTGTAAAGAATAAGGCACCAAGAGACACATAAAAAAAATTTTAAATATTTAGTTGCCTAATTGCTAATGCTAGTCTGAGTAATAAAATGTGTTAGATATGCTAATTGATAGTGAGCAATTATATATGATTAGTACTACATCCAATAGAATGATTCATATCACTGGCATGTTAAGATTTCTGGCTATACCCTATTAGGAAAGAGAGGGAAACTAAAAGACAAGCAGTGGATAATGTACACTAAAGGTAGCATTGCCTCTAAATTTATTGGCAAAGTAGAATAAAAAAGGACTTGGAATGTTTATTGATCAACATATTAAATGATAAATCAAGAGATGGAGTAGTGATGCAGGAGTCAGCAGCAGGCTACCAGGTTGGATTTAGGACGAGCATGAGCAGCTCTTTAAAAACCCATTCAAGATGGCTAGGTAGAAAAATTGCATTGTTAAGGATGCTAAGCAGGAGTTATGTACAAGAAATTTTAACCAGTGAAATATCATTGGAACCTCTAAAAACTCCCAACAACTTTCTAATTAAAAAATCATGTAAGAAATCCAAGAAAGTTTTAGAAAATACTTTATTCTTCTGAATAATGAATGATTTGCTGACACTTCTCAAGTTAGTAGTGGACACTGAATAACTTCATTTTTATGTGCAAACAAAGTACAGTCCCACCCAGTAGTAAAACAGCCATCAGCCTATCAGGAGGGATAGATGAGATTGTGTTTTTCTTTCTATTTTGTCTTGTCTCTGTTTGAATTAGGGGCTCCCAGC
This sequence comes from Ceryle rudis, assembly GCA_033439905.1. NCBI lineage: Eukaryota > Metazoa > Chordata > Aves > Coraciiformes > Cerylidae > Ceryle > Ceryle rudis. Next base: position 22,982 of record JAAGNO010009569.1, on the reverse strand, counting down.
TCTTGCTGATTTCAGAGCTCAGTAGGAACTAAGTAACACTACCTTTCTCAAGATCTCATGGTTCATCACTCATGGCACTGGACCAACCCTGCTATGTGACATTCAAAACCTCTCCACTTATCACTCATGCTGAGGGTGGCTGACCCCTGGTGCAGGAGATATACACATGTATACAGCCAAAACCAGCCTGGAACAGATTTAAGAGGAATAGAGCACTTAAAAGACAAATGCAAGCAATAACAGGGAACCGTTTAACTATACCTTATGGATTACCAGAACAGAAGAAAAATTATAAAAAATAAAAAGTTTAGCCATAGAACAAAACAGAAACTTTGTTTCAAAACTGAAAACTATTCAAATAAGGAGTCAAAAGATTTTGAAATAAATAAATAAGGGTATAAATGAGACATTGTTTATAGTGAATAAAACCCAGCATCAGTAGCATGCAAATAACTGAAAGATCTAAAAACTCTATGTCCTATGATGTTCATAAAAATATTGAGTTTGTAGCATACCAGAAAGAAATAGTACCTAGAAATGACAGTTGTCTACTATGCAATGAATGTAAAATTATCAGTCTACAGAAGAGGAAGAAGCACTCAACAAATATTTATGTTCTGGAAAGAAAATTCATTTGCATTTTATAGAAAAGACAAAATACTTTTCAGTGGTAACAAGTAGGGGGCAGCTATTAAATATTTTAGATCTGTAGGATTGCATAAGAGTATGCCAAAAAAACTTTGGCTAAGAAACTCCATGAAACACTACTGTTGACTTTTAAGAAATCCTGAAAAAGTTGTTATTGTGCCAGCATCTTAAAAAGAAAAGTCTACATGGCTCTAGCCTACACAGCTGCCATGAATCCTGAAATAAGTAATGGTAATAATGTGATGTAACCAGTGAAGAATTGAAGGTGGTAGCATAATGTAAAGGAATGTGGTTGTGTGGAAAACAATCAATCTTCATCTTGTTTTGTATTACAGGTTTGATTGTTAAATATACCTGCATCTGTTGTAGTCAGAACAAAAATCAATCTGTTTACTTAGTAAAGATAAAATATAACAGCTTACTAGATTGCAAGGAACAGCATGAAGAAGATATTCCTAATAATAGAAAGGATTTTAGCCCAAGACAAAAAGGCATGGTATGAATAGTTTGAAGCCGATATTATATAACCTTCTATAAGAAATATATTTTAAAAGCTACTTTAATTAAACTGTGGAACTATTTTTCACGAGATGAGGAATTATTATTTGCAATCTTCAAATTAAAGCTGGGTATCTTTTCCAAATGCACAATATCTTAAACAGAAATTATGAGCATAGGGCAAAAGTTATGTGGGACTTTTGTTGATTAACCTGTTTTATGGTCCTAAAATCTGCAAAACTTCCTACAAAATCAAAAGGAATTTTTCTACTGACTTCAGTAGGAATAGTTCTCTGTGAATAACCTCATATAATGACCAAGGATAATCATTTAGGATTATATGAGATAGAGCTAATGACCAAATATTGATGTTTGGATTTTGAAATTCAGTTTTTAATTTCAGAAATTAAACTGCTTCCATATTTAAGGCTTCATATTAGTACATATGCAAGGTATTAACTTCTCAACAGCAAGATCTATTAGTAGAAGTAAAAATATCTTCTAAAGACAGACCCAGTGCACAAGAAATTTAAAACCATTCTGAACAGAACACTAGAAAATATACGACCAAGAATAATCCTGTACCAGCATTAGGGAATGGGCAATATATCTGCTAAATGAGGGGCCAAGGTGCCTGCATCAGTGCAGATAAACCCTGGTATCTGACACTTGTGTCTACCTGTACTAATGTCCTCTCATAGTCTTGTGTCACAATCTAGCAGATCAGAAGATCTAGTCAATGAAATGGACTCAAAATATTTAGTTTGACAGATATTGTGTTTGATGAGGTATCCTAACTCCAGCAGTTCTGCAACTTCAGAATTCAGTGCTGGGTCATCAGTCAGGTTATAAGACAATTCTTACCAAAGACAGAAAAAAATATTTTATTCCTCCTTTACATTACTTAAACAGACTCAGAAAACTCTGTATGTACTTCTATAGTGCAAGAAGAACTAACACACAACTTTAACTAACATTTTACCGTGACTTTCTCTTAACCATAGTTACGGAAGAAGTAGTTGCACTGTGCCAAATTACAGACCACTGTTTGAATGAAATCTCTCTACCTAGGGATTCTTCCCACCTCTTCATATATTTGCATTTATCTTCCAAATCTATTTTAATGAGCTCTATATAAAAATGAGAGCTCATACTTCTTGAGCCTGATGAACGTGTAATTACTGTTTTGATTCCCATGAGATGTCTTTGAAAACCCATCTTGTCATGGAAGTTAAGGGCATAATATTTTAATTGTAGGTAGGAGAGTGCTGGGATAGTGCTTAAGCTGAATATTCTACCATGTAACCATTGTCCAAAACACCTTTACACAAATGACCTATCAATTGTGATACAGCTTTCACCTGTATGTAGAAGAGAGGTTACATTTTTCTGCCAGAGAGTCTTGTTTATTCTCTCTCTGCTAAACTAAGAGCTGGGTTTAGTATTCCTTTGTTTCATGAGTTTGGAATAATATAGAAAACAATATTCTCTACAGATCAAAGTTTAGGTCCCTACTTAACTGATTAGCTTCTGGCAATTAACAGGAGCACCTACCTAAATAAAGACAGGAGAAAATAACTCTTTGTAACCTATTTTTGGTGCCTATGAGCTGCATTTGGGGAAAAAAAAAAACTCTAAACCTTTACTTTCAGTTCAAAAGGGCCATGGTATCCTCATGCTGCTGGATACAGGATCACAAGATGCCAGTTCCAGAAACCTTCTCCTACACCAGCTATTAGACAGATGATGTAGTTGGGTGCAATCCATATAGGTGAAGCAAATTCTGCCTACTCTGAGGCACAGTGTCCCTGGGACCAGTGCTGCAATGGGAAAATTATGTATACCAATAGTGGAGGAGTAGAATTTTTTTCCCCAGTAAACAGAGTTTATCAGAATTCTTTCAATCTTATTTTTTCACTGGAAAAAAAAAAAAAAAAAAAAAAAAAGCAGTTTCAGATCAAGGTCAGGCAAGAACTGGGAACAGAAACATGGCCAAAGCAGTGATTTTGGCCCCAAATCTCTTGGAAGAGGCTTCCAGCTGAGCCATATATATGTGACATAGCTCCTGGAAGTGGAGCCTCCATAGTTAATTTTTTATCTATCACTTCAGGAACACCTGGTTTCCTCAGATCAGATTGTATCATCCATTGCCTTGTGCAGATTAAATAAAATAAAACAATTTAAGAATTCATTGCAAATTCATGTCTCCTTCCTAAGAGCTGAAATGAAAAAGGTTATTCCTTCTAAGCATTTTCAAAAAAAAAATAAAGAAGAACATTTTATTTCACTTCAAAATGCATCTATTTTTAGGTTTGAGCACAATAACTTTTCTTTAAAGAAAAACAAAGCAAAATTATTTTCCTTAACCTTTAGGTTAACCCAAAATGAATGTTTTCCAGTTTGCATTTCAGAAAGAAAAGAAAAAATAATCTAGCTGTGGGTTCACTCAGAAGGTGTATTTTTTTTTCAATTTTTTTTTCAGCATTAAACCAAAAAAAGTCATTTTATTTGCTCAGTTCTGTACATGGATACAAATGGAGCCTGCAGGAAAGACAGGTGTTCGGCATCTTGAAAATCAGGCCATTAAAGTAATGATTTTACCCTATCAATCTTAAAGAGAAAGGAAGTTGTACAATGAATATATTTAGAGATGATACCAAAATAGGAAGGACTGGAAATAGCAAACATCAGAGGAGCTTAGAAAGCATTAAAATGAATACAGTTTAATGTGGATAAATGTAAAATAGTACACATGGAGTAAAATACTATCTGGCATAAAATCAAAGGAACATTCTACAGGAAGAACAGTAATGTGGAAAAGATCTGAGGTGAGAGATAAGAACATATTGGACATGAGGTTTCAATTTAATGACGTTACCCAAGTACCAGATCTATTCATGAAAACAGGGAGATATGAATTAAGATTTTGATTTGCTTATTGCTAATGGTTGATGGAGGGTTCTATTTCCTATCATTAGACAAGTTCTCTACTATTTGGATAAGTCAATTTGTACAGAATAGCTTTCAATTATATTTTTCTTGTTGTTGTTGCATTACCTTTCTGCAAATAAATTAATCTGCTACTATGTTCAGTATGCACAGAAAGTGTCTTAGAGAGACTCCAGGAAATGATGACAGAAACAAGTATTACAAGGTGTGATCTATTTTGTGAGAAACTATGAGTACTTCATGTTTAGAGCTTAAGGAAAAGAAGCTATGATAACAGTCTTTAAACATTTAAATGGCAATAGTCCAGAAAGAGGGAGAGATGATTAACTGAGGTGGGAAATGGCATGTTAAGGAACAATAACTTGAAAGTGGATAGAAATGTGTATATAAAAATTAAAAACAAAATGTAAGTCACAAGGACAATGAGATGAAGGGAAAATTTACCCTAAAGGTAGCTAATGCATCATGTCTACATGTGCTTCAAAGGAGATTTGATAAAACCTTGAGGGCATTTACAGAAGACAAGATTTCCATGTAGGGTATTGGACTGTTATATTTAGATGATCTTTTTCACTTGTTCCAGCCTCAAAGTAGTTCGTATTTTGCTGTGCTTCTTTTAATTTTCAAAATTCAGTTTCTTTTTTATGTTTTCAAGGCTGGCAAGAAGACAGGTTTGCTTTTGCTTTGTTACTTTTTTTTTTTTTTTTCAATTCAAGCTGATATGGCTTGACTTGGAAAAACAGAAGGGCTGGCAAGCACTGTTGGGTTTATCAGGACTGCCATTTTTGTAGTGATGTTCAGATATATTCTTGACCAAGCACAACAAGCAAGTGTATAGAAGGCTGATGGTTTCAGAACCATGATTTTTTTGTGAATAGTTCCAGAGTTTCTTCAGATACAAGAATGCAACTCAGAGCCAGTTAGCTTCCATTTCAAAGATCTGATGGTTTTTCTGCAACAGTACAATTTTTTATTCTGAAATAAATATTGAGTTCCTGAAGAACAGGATGGCAGTCTCAGATTAAAATTTTAAAGAGTAAGAAAAGTTCTCCAGGTTTCTTCCCAGTGTATCCCTGCTCAATCCAAGTCTTGCCTGCAAGGATTTTAAGATAGAAATCACATGGCTAATATTAAAATCTTGTTAAAGGACTAGGGGCCACATCCTGAGCCAGGTTAAATTGAATGCAGCTCCATTGACTTCAGCAGAGTTTTACCCTTTCAGAGCAATTGAGGATCTGACCATTAAAATGCCTTGGGCTGTTTTATTACAGAAATGGATAGGTATGTTCATATTTGATTTCTGTCTTCAAGTTTTCTTACCTGTTATAGTTGTCTAGTTCTTGATAAACTGAAATAAAAAAAAAAAAAATTACATGCAGAGGCAAATACTTGAAAGTGCCTTGCAAGATAGGAAACACAAGAAGGAAAGCTGCCAACGCAACATTGTGTTGTCTCATTTTCGTGCATTATGCCACACATTTTAATTGCATGTGCATATACATTTTTTTCACACAACTATTGCCCCACCTTGTGTATTGTCTAGAAGAAGGCTCTTATTTTATATTTCTTTTTATCTTTTTCATTCCATGTGTGGGTCCCAGACTAAATTACAATCCTGCCACCCAGCCCTACAAAAAATACACAAATTATTCATGTCTTCATGAGTTTTTCCGTAGTGACTCATTAATCATTTTTATGACATCTTATGAGAAAAATATTATAATTCTCTTTCCACAAATGAGAAAACAGAGACAGGAAAGGAACATGGCCAGTTTTGGGTCTCAAAGAGGCCCAGAGCTCCTTCCTCTCAGCTTGTACTTATTTATTCCCAAAAGGAGAAGTGTGGCCATATTCACAGCTTCCAGTATATGCACTGGCAGTCATGAAGTCTATTCCAAAAGGCAAGACCAAAACACTGCAATGGGGGCTTTCAGCTAATGATGAACACGGTGGTCACTTGTAAAGATCCTATCTTAATGCTGTATATGGAATTTGCGGCATAGCAACAAATATAAACTTTCAAAGTCTATAGTTTAGTCACTTGATAGTATTTTGGATTTATGAAATCTCTATACCCTTTTTTTTTTCTCTCTACGCAACATGATGTAGGGCTTCCAGCAACAGGCCTCCTTGCAGCATGAAGAGTCTTTGACAATTATCTGGTCTCATCATGTTCAAACCCCAGAAATAATGTATATCTGTCATTATTGATGAATGAGTTTGAAATTATTTGCTTTTAAATTACATGTGGAATTCTAGAGTCTCTGGACTGTGATACCATCTTGCAAAAAGTATGAAGTAATATGTAAGCAACCTTGCTTATGTACTGGAACCTCAGGTCCTTCTATATAAGCAAGTTCCATCCTTTCTCATTAATAATATGCAATAATAGTACACAATATAAGAGGAAAGATGCAGGACAATTGATTTCATAGTCTATCAGCCACCAATATCTCAAAGAAATATTTGGTGTATTTGTTCCTGAAAACTGGTTAAGAAATTATGCATCTAAAAACATTTGGGGGGGGGGGGTTGAAAGCCTATGGAAAACAAAAATTTATACTGTCCCAGGGTATATCTATCATCTGTTTGTTAGAGACTCCTTTGATATTGTGCATTATAATATATTGACACTTCTCTACAGCAGAGATTGAAGTTTTCCTGCAAAACTAGCCAGAGGACCTTCTCACTCACATCTGTTTTGTCTTGGCCTCCTTTTCGGTGTTTTTTATAAGCAACTAAAAGAGACAGAGGTATATATAAAGATAAGGTTGCCTCTCTTTTTCACCAAAGAATATGATCTCTCCTATGTCAGGAGTATGAGAGTGATGGACATCATGAGAAAGGCTATGTTTACAGTACTTTTGGCTGGAACTAGAAATAGAAATATCAGAAGATCCCAGAGGAAGCACGTGCTTGGGAAAATTTCAGTCCAAAGGTGCAGATTGAAGAGCTTCAGGACTTTTTCTAAAAAGCTTCTGGGTAAGTAGATGAACTTTGAATACTTACTTGAATGCCGCATCTTGCAAGGTTGAAGCTGGAAGACTGGAAACTAGATTATAATCTTTGCTCACACTGATATTGCCAACACAAGATGAATTGGAAGTCAGCTGTAGATTTTGCTGTTATATGGCAATGCAGCTTCTCTGGATGTTGCATTTCAGCAGTGAGCTTCTTTTGGTGTTAGATTTTGAAAACAGATATTCAGGAGTTTTCTAAACAGCTGTGCTCTGTCTAGACAGGAGTCTTTCAATCCATCACAATACAATTCAGATATTTATTTTTCAGTTTTATCCTAAACCCTTTGAAAGGAAGGCCCCATCAGACAGAAAATATATGGTGCCCCTCAGGTAGAGTACACAACGTACAGCAGCCACGTTAGAAGCAGACACTAGGCAGATGGATAGACATATATACTCTTACAAATACTCGCTGACATAGCTCTGCTAATCTAAAGGTCAGAAAGCAAAGAGCAATCCAGAATATTAACTTGGTTGTGGATACTCCTCCCCAGAGGACATGTTTTTCAAGACTCTGTGAAATCAGGTTGGCAGCTTATGAAAGATGTAATCTTGCTCCCACATGTCTTATTGAAAACCACAGGAAATAGCACTCATGTTCCTCACACCAGAAGTCAAGACACACATAATCAAGCACCATATAGTCACTTACTACAAAGTGTAGTCAGGAGGCTTTGGCTTGTTGTCTGTGGTCAAACAATGTGTGTGAGCGAGCATACAGAATGGTTTTTTTCAACTGTAAAAGTTATTTCTCATTGTCACCATCATGGAGATGTTTTTACGATTCATCCCTCAAATAGCTGCTTTTCTGGACACATTCTCCTTTCTGATGGCTAGAATGTGCATTGCAGTCATTCTGCATAGGTGCTTAATGACTAAATAGGATATGTAGTACTGCTTCACCTATTATTGCCTGCTTACCCTTTTTTTGACCACTTCACATTCACTTACACCAGTATAAATGCACCAAAATGTAAAAGCAGTCTGATGAGAACTAATTCTCCAATGGGCAATTTACATTCTCACTTCTGCATCTGCTGTATTTAGCAATTGTTAGAGAAAATAACAAAAATGAAATCACTGAACAAAAATGATTGAAGCCTTATTACAGCAAAAAGCTAGATTATTGTGTAGGGATGATTTTTTAGAATATGTACCCCTTTCAAATTCTAAAAACGTATGTCTATTTTAAACATTTTTAAGGCATTTGGCAAGCGCTGCTTAGAAGATGATAGTGAAATCTAATTTTAACTTTTGAAAAGCTTAGTTTAGGTCAGAAATGAAAACTTATTTGAAGAGCTCAGCCTTTGCTGTGAAGGACAGATCTCAAATCATGCAGACAACAAGAATTAATTTCTGACAGTTTCCACTAATGAGAACTTAGACAAGACAGGATATTGTAAACTATGAAATACTCACCAAAGCCACGGCTTGAGGTCCAGTTTAGTTGACTAAACCCAGTGCATAGCAGTTTTGCAACTACCTATTCAGAGAATACTTGTTCTAACAGGCAGTATTGATGCTTTAAAATCAATGTCATTTTGTGTGTTGTCATAATCTCCCCAGTTCTGTATCCAAAAATCTAAACCTCTTGCATCATTCTGAGACTAAAGATAAAAGGTTATACATATTCAGATCATGATTATTCTTTGTATCAATCACTTTTTATACTATCCTTTTCTCTCCGAATTCCCTATGCACACTCGGGAAAACTGAGAGCTCCTAAAGAGAAAGGGTAGAGAGGAAGCTATTTGGAAGGGACAAAATGTGAGACAGAGCTTCCTCTCATCCATAGCTATTATGGAAAATAGTCACTGGCTAGGAAAGCTTGAGAAATGCATATGGATGTAACAGCATTGCCAAAGGATGGAGTGAGGTGCCAAGAACCTGGAGCAGAGGTGAACACTTAAGATCTATCTCCATGCAGATGGTTTTGAAACATGGAATACAGCAGGTGTGAGTCATTTCCACAGTCTATTCTGCCTCAGAGTAGAGAAAGAGTAAGACTCACCTGCACTGGAACAATTCAGGAGCCATTTCTATGTGGAAATCCTTTGGCCTCTTCCATAGGGTTTTTACTGCTAGAGGGGACAATCAGGCCCAGACATATTACATACAGATTATCCACTTAATCTCATTTCAACAGTTATTGGTATCTCTCCTCCTGCACTTGTTCCAAGCAGACAAATGTATCTTCTTTTGATTGCTGCATAAAAGGGTGTCCCTTTTCACTGCGTTAAAGCCTAACCTTCAAAATCAAATTTTCCTTATAAAATAAAAGGGAAATATATTTGATGGAGGAAATTGCAACTAAATTAAGATTGGCATTAGATAAACAAATCCTTAAATGGCTGCTAGCTATTGATTTACTTTCTGAACTGATCTCTCTGGCTCAGAAACTTCCACACTTCATGGGGAAGATACATTTAAACCCTAGGGTTTGGTCTACACTAGGGAAATTTCTCCCAGATTGTCAGTGGTTTTAGAAGTTATTTCCCAATGCAGTTTTAAAAGTAATTAGAAATGGGGTTTAGGCTTCATTGTGTTGGAATAAGGTAGAACCAGTTTGGATTGTTTGGTGCTTCATCTATCCAAGGACTTGACTGGCTTTTAAGTGCGAATTCAAGAGCCCATATTCAGAAGTAATGACACTCCAAGGAGCTCGGAATGGCACTGAGCCTCTGAGTTCACAGCTTTCTGCATCACTTCCAGTGTTCCTGGGATTTTTATCAACTTTCACTGAAAGAAGGGGATTTTTTTTGAAATGTGCTGCTCTTAGGCACCAAACTCATGTAACATTTGATAGACAGAGCTTGCAGGGTTTTAACATAGTGCAGGTATTTATGAATTTGTGTCCCAATAGATAGCTTCAACCAGTAAGTAATGTTAAAATTAAACAGGCTGTCTGTCAGACTTTCTAGGTAATACTAACAATACTAACAGTAGTATGGTTCTGGTTTAGGTCTTCAAGTAAATTACTGTTTAACATCTGTTTACATGCGAGCTTGAAACTTGAACCTGTAGCTACATTTCTTTTGGTGAATATTTTAGTAATACATCCTGAGTAATTTTATAGCACCAAAAATGACTGCACCCTGTGATCAAACAGTTGTTACTTTCAAAAAGTCTTCTGCTGTAAACTCAGGAAATGTGTGGTATTAACAGCTTCTCTATAAAGAGAAGAAGAGAAGAGAAGAGAAGAGAAGAGAAGAGAAGAGAAGAGAAGAGAAGAGAAGAGAAGAGAAGAGAAGAGAAGAGAAAGAAAAAAAAAAAAAAGAGAGAAATAGCCTCCTGTACCTTCTGTATTAAAAAAAGGATAGTCTTACAGTTTTGCTTTAACTATCCTGAAAGCACTTATGTAACTGCATTTTGATGGGCAGAGGTGCAAGGTTTCTATTAAATAACAGCTGAATTTCCTGGAGGGGGGCCCTTTTAATAGAAAAGAAAAAAAAAAAAAGTTTGTAGAGTAGGAATTTAGCTCTGCTTTCTCCAGTAGATGTCACTTGCAGTACATAATAATTCATGTAAAGAAGTATATAGAAATGCATTGCTTTCCTTGAAATATGCAAGCCAAATTGAAAAGTCATTTTAATGCCCTGTGTATGTAGTAAGTTTGGCATTTGGTTTATTTTAACAGATGGCATTGAAATAACAAAAGGTAAAGCATTTTAGTTTCCAATTGATCAGTGAGGATTATGTCTCTGTCTCCTGTAATTTGAAACAACAGAAGGAGACAAATTTACTTGTTGACACATGTGAAGTCTGGGTCACACATGATCCAATATTGTATTGACAACTAGGATTTGGCAATTACCAGATTTTCTCTAAAGAGAAAATGTATTATGTAATTATTCTTTATTTCAGAAACATTATCATTTTGGATGAAATTTAGTAGGGAAAATTATAGGACACATATCCCAACAGCAGATCTCTTTTCTTGTATCAACAAAGGAGAACTCATAAGTTTATTATGTATTTAAGAGAAGCTGTCTTGTGTTATAGCTGATTAGAAATGTAAGTGATATTCTAGGAACTTCCTATATGATCTCTATTGATTTTTAATCTATTTATTTTGCTACAATGCTAGTGTAACAACACTGTCTTCAGTTTAATCACTGTGGACTTATGAACGTGCGAAGACCTCATCTTTGGGCCCTCAGTGCCTCAGGAATACACTGTACTTCCATGATCTCAAGGTCACTACTGATGGTGAATATCCACAAAGATTCACATTTTACACCTTACATCATTTCCATTGTCTCCAGCCGATGTGCCAGACAAGCCTCTGCATTACGGGATTTAGGTGCTCACTAGTGGTTCACTTTCTGGCTGATGTTTGATGTGTCCTGTTTGGAACCATCCCTCCCCTGCTCACCTTAGCAGTTCTTCCTCTCATCAGGTACAAGATTGTTAACACCGTTGTTTTCATTTCCATTCCACTCTTTTTTGCATGGATGAGGTGACTAGGAAACACAGTTTTGGACTTTTGTCTTCTCCTTTTTCCTTTCTGAGTCCTGATCAAAGACCCACAGAAAAATCCCAGTACAGCTTAGTTTAGAAAAGGGTATAAAAAGTAGCTATTCCATCTTCTCATCTTATTCCCAGCTCATTCCCCTATCTCCCACGGGCAACTTCAGAAGGAATGTCTACCGAAGTAGGCAAGAACCACAGAGATGTGGACATGAGCCCCACTGCTATACCATTGTTCTCTCCCACAAGAGACTCAGATAATTCAAATGTGTATAAATCACATCGTGTTTAGGAAAGAGTTTGAGGAACCTACCATGGGAGAGTAGTGGAGATCATTAAAGCTTTGTCCCTCATGCCCAAAAAAACCTGGAGTACACTTTAAATGGAAGGAGTAAAAGCCTAGAAATAGAATTAGAAATAGAAATAGAATAATTTTTCCCCAAAAAATGCAGCTGAAGGTAAAATGCTGAATGGGAAATTCAAAAACAGCTGCTGCACACTTGGTCCTAGTGAGAGCTACCTGCTGTCCCTTTTTGTCTGACCTAAGGGAAAGAAAGGAGGTGGGAAACAGACATGCAAAGGTGATCATGCAGAAAAAAAATGCAAGCATGGCATCTTTCTCATCAAAAAGAGAGCTTACCCTCTTGAACCTAGGAGGATAAATATTTCGTATAAATCTAGATCACATACAAGAAACCAGACCTCTTTATTTCATTTGGTTATTTGTAGCAGAGATTTGGGGTTCAGGTGGTCTCATGTGAGCTACTCTGCATTGCCTGCTTCAGGTCACATTTAGCATATTAAGTCTGTAAAAGTTTAAATCCTTAGTCACAGGTTAGAAATCAGTATTAGGAAAGGAAAGGAGAGGAGAGGAGAGGATCTGTGAATAAAATAGAAATTAAAATCCTGATAAAACTAATCAAGTTTCTAGGCACTGTAGAGATTCATGCTCTTTGGCTGCTTTTTTTTTTTTTTTTTTTTTTTTTTTTTTTTTTTTTTTTTTTTTTTTTTTTTTTGAGTTGGTGTGTTTTGGGTGA
>JAAGNO010009569.1:0-10302 GCA_033439905.1 Ceryle rudis | reverse complement strand
CTTTGAAACTTTGATCTTATGCAGGTTGTTGGTATTCTTCTGCTGAAGAATGGTCTGTGATGCCACTGACCTATTTTCATAACTAATGTAATAGCTACTTCGAGCTGAGCCCATCTGGGAGAAACGCATTTCTTTTAAGCAGCGTTCAGATTCCATGGTGATGGGTGCAACGTAAGTATAAAAAACATGCAATACTTTTGATATTTATTTCCTTTGCTTATAGGCATACACAGTTTTGACAATAATTCATAATGTAAAGAGATGGTAATTTCTCATTTAAATGAAGATGCTGTGATTTACTGAAGGTGCAAGAGGTTTTAAACAGACAAATAAAACCTGTAGCATTATGTAGAAGAGACAGAGGTTTAAGCAAGATTTAAGACAGAGGTTTAAACAAGGATTACAAAGTTAATGTACTAAGCATACACTGGTACCTCTTCATCAGAGGATCTCATGTTCCTTTATGAATTCCATGTCACGATACTGCAAATCTGTGTATTGTGAGCTCCATTTTATAGATATGGAGGGAGGCATATGTTTCACCTCTGGTAAACCTGGCCAGTCACAGTGAGACAGACAGAAGGAAATATTAAGATTGTTGCTTTCAAGCTCTCTGCTATGCCCATGAGGTAACTTTCCCTTTTGCTTTTCCTAAAAGGAGTTTCACTTCTCTTTCCACAGATTCTAAAGGTCAGAGGAAATGTCCCTGAAATGGTATTCTGGCCTTTTACATTCCTGAGTGTCTCTTTGTAACTTATCTATTGTTTATCCATACTGAGGAATACATAGATTTAAAGAATTTAGTGCAGAAAGCGCTTTGAATTGAAACATGGCACATACAGGTATCTTTCGATATTGTGATGGCATGAGAGACACATCAGCTTCTGACAAGCTCATCTAGGGGATTGGGGAGGACATGAGGTTATCCCTTTCCTACGTTACTCGACATCTGGGTTTCTCCTTCTACAGTGTTTTGACACAAGTTAATTGCCAGCTTCATTCATGTGAGTGGATGCTTTTAAAGGCAGCACTGCAAGAAGTCATGTGCTTCTTCTTAAAGAACTAGAGTACCCCATACCATTTCCAAATTGATATCCCTGCTTGATTTGCTATTAGTATTGGTAAATGTATATATTTAGTTTCACTTGACCCAGGGAAACTTTACCTGTCATGCCAGAGAGTAAGGATGTCACACTGGATATAAAGGACATTGAAGAAAGGGAATCAGTTTAGTACATTAGAGTGAGTGTTAAGTAATCAAAATATAGCCCTTAGGAAACACAAACATCCTGGAGTATTTTAAATGTGCAGATTACTTCTGGCAGTTTTGCCTTTTGGATCTGTGTTCTTACCTACATTTTAAACTATTCAATTTCAAATATCCACAGAACTCACAAGTAAGACAGGAAATCCAATACTTTATTGATGCTTAGAAAAATGAAGAAGCTCTGATTTAAATGGTCAGGCTGGTCATCCTTCAAGCTATCATTTTTTTAAATCCCTGCACTCCGAAATTTTGCTCCAAGACTTGCAACTCATCTGATTCCCTCTACTGAGAACAAAATTCTCTGAAACAAGTAGGTAACCTCCACTGGCTATGATTTTATGACAGTATTTTGATTAGCAGGTGATCCTTCTACTGAAGTCTAGTGAAGTAAGTAATTATTCTGTGTAACAGTACTGCTGTTCAAGTATTGTTGACAACTGGATTTTTGTCACACTAAGCAACAAAACACAGGAGATTAGATACTCAAAGGAAACAATAATTCTCTTGGGCAAAAAAATTAAAAAGTGATATCTGGTCACTTTATATGTGGCAGGTCTCCAAGTACATGCTGAATTGCAAAAATATAACACATTTGAAAAGAATATTTATGTGTCTCTTTTTCACTACACGTGTGCTATTTTTTTCCTGTCACAAAAACTGTAACCATAATTTACAAGTATATGCACAATCAAATTGCTATTGATTTAGCAATGCCTTTCTTTGATGTCCCTTGCCTTAACCTCATTTATAAAGCTGTTTTGCATTATTTCAAACTGTCAGTGATTTGTGACTCATGAATATTCAAATCTAATTTGCACTTACCTTTTTTGCATGCAGGCTTTCTTGTAATATGTCTCATTTGCCCTTTGTTTTGTGTTTATTTGCAGATTGTTTAGTGAAGTAAGCTCTGTTTTTAAAGTAATATCATCTAGTTAAACAAAAGTTTTGCAATTCTCACCTTACTACAGTTTTAAATCACTGTAACTCCATTAACTTCAGTAGTGTCTCCTGCTTAAGTGAAGAGAATGAGGTCAATGAACTCCTTCTGACTGTTTTCTCTCTGTCCCTGAGTTCACATCAACATCATTTAGCGTGTTTCATTGGAATAGTACAGTCTTATTTAATATTTTATTCAGAAATAAATATCCAGGCTAAACCCTTCATCCTAATGTTTCAAGCTTTAGGACACTTCAGGTATTCATATCTGAGTAAAAAATAAGAATTCATTCCTCTGTCTTATAAGTGTTCACAGATAATACTTAATTATCAGAGGAAAAAAGTACCTCATTTGACTTATTTCTGTGGCTGTGGTAAATCCAGTAGAATAACTCCCTAATGTAAGAATGCTGTTATAATAATATACCTTTTCCCAGGAAGGAAAATAATCCATCTAGAAATATAATAATTGCAGCACAGCAAGTCCAAAATCCTGGTTTTTGCATGCTTGTTAATCTAAAAAATGTCTGTTAAACTGTTAGGTGCCCAAGGAAAGCAGGGCTGAGATCTTTGTACCATTTTTCCCATGTATGGAGGGTTATATAATGAAAGCAATGCCTCTCTCAAATACTAAGAATCTTGCTGGATGTTTATTTCAGGAATAAACAGTTACCATGACCATACTGGCTGCAGACAGGACCTTCTTCAATGAATGAAGTCTGGAAACAACAGCAAAAAGAAATTTGCTTTTGGATCAAACGGTATCAGTTTACTTGCGTATCAAAAGCTGCTTGCCAGAGGAAGTGATCTGAAGTTAAGCCAGGGGGAGGAATGGGGGAAGAAAGGCAATTGATGATTTTCCATAATGTTTGAAAGCTGAAATTAACCTACAGTGACAAAACTGGTTATGTTCCTGGGTTCATACTGCAACCCTATTTACAAAGCAGCTTTAGGGGGTTTGGATGGCTCTTGTTTTGATCATGTTTGTGACCATATACATGAACATTAAAGCAAGCAGGATTTTTCTTTTGAACGAGTATTAGGTGCATACATTTTCTTTATGGATCAAATCCTGCTCTTATCATATGGAACAGAGGCAGGCTTTCAATAAATACCTGTATGAAACAAAAGCATGCAGACACAGACAGGAATGTTTCTTGGGCACTGTTATTATTCATTTAGTCTCCTGTTCAAATAATTTCAACCAATCTATTGGGAAATAGAGCAAGTGTGATAGGTGACCAGTGACACATCCAGAGTAATGAAATGAAAAGCCCAAATGAACATATTGTGAATGACTCTTAGGCTGGAAACTGTTTGCTTATGCTATTCTTGATGAATATTTTTAAGTAAAGAGCACTTTCTCTCTTAGGATTGATTGTATGGCCCTGATCTGATGTGGGGTTCCCAGATGGGAATAAGAGGTGTGAGCCCAGAAAATATGGCTGCATTCATCCAAAAGTTCATTTCAAATGAGTAGTTTTATCAGCTTTTCTATAAAACAGAAAAATATTTCAAAAGTTTATTTTTAGCTTTGCACATGAATAATAGTCATAAAATTATCTGAGTATTTAATGTGAAGCATTTTTTAAAAAAAATATCTCACATATAGGTTAATAATTATTCATAGCTTAGTAGAGCTTTTTTTTCCAGTAATACCAGGACCATGCTTTTAAATAGCATGTCTGAGCTGTCGTGAAGTCCAAGGTAAAATTGTGTGCCCTCAAACACCCAAGAAATAGTATTATCCAGTATGACACATGCCTAGATATGTCTTATTGTGCTCATAATATAGCCTCAAGGTAAGAGTACAGGACAATCACTTGTGGTTTATTTTCTTCAGTGTTGTTTATGTTTATCTACATCAAAGAAAAGCTTCTGCTAGAGCTATTTATGTCATTGATCAATAGAACTATTAGTGATGGTTTATAAATGCATAAGAAGCATATTTTAAATTTAGCATGTACTTTAAAAATGAAATCTATTAGTACATTAACTTGATCATGTTTCATCACTGAAAAGCCTGTTCATTTTGCAAAACACGTTTGAAAAAACAGAATGTACCACCGTGACACAAGAGATACTTAAAATGTCAGACAAAAAACATGGCTGTGAATCATCAAAGTATGAATTAAAGATGTTCTCTTGTGATGAGGGCTTAACTTCAAGTGTGATG
Source organism: Ceryle rudis (assembly GCA_033439905.1). Lineage (NCBI taxonomy): Eukaryota > Metazoa > Chordata > Aves > Coraciiformes > Cerylidae > Ceryle > Ceryle rudis. The sequence goes on along the minus strand of JAAGNO010009569.1, from coordinate 5,923 downwards.
ACTGTCCACATTTACTAGCAGTAGGACCTGGAAAGCTGAGTACTTCACACAGGTAGACTTGGCATCATGCAAAACCATAATCCTGCCCTGTGTCCTTCATTCACATTCATTCAGTCGATCGGTCTTCCAGATACAAGTCTGGGTTTGAAGATATTGAAGGTTATCAGCATACGAAGGTTTTTTATGAAGATTGAGAGCACTGAGGTGTTTTTCTATGAACTTTTGTCCCCCTGATAGGTGGGGCCTGTAGAACTTCTGATGAGTGAGGATTAAAACTGGTAACATCTTGGTGTCCAGCCTTTTGGACCTACTTTTGCTGTGTAGTCTACAGGACTGTAGGACAATTCCTTTCCAATGTACTAACATTAAAGTCAGCGGTGATACAGCATGGATGAGTTTTGCTCTTTGAGTTTATTGGGTAGATGTGATGGGAAAAACATGGTGAGTGGAAGTGCGTAAACACAGTAAGATGCTTAGCTGTACACTTTTGACATAGGATTTGTTGTTTGGAATTAAGAGCAGTCTTTGCCTTTTAACACCACTACTGGGAAGAATATGCCATTTAATTCACCATGAATACATATACCAAATTTTTTTTCTTCTAGATACTGCCCCTCTGCTTCCTCTTAATTGGTCCTTTGGCGACCATTTTCTCCTGTGAGACCTGGATCTTCCCATTCTCTGTAACGTTACTGTGAATCATTCTGCTCAACCTGCCAAGACTCAAATGGAAGAGTAAGATTTTCAAAATTATGAACAACAGAGGAAAAAAAATAAAATCAGAAAATCGTGGAGGGTTCACCTTTATAAAATGGTATGTATTAACTAATGTATGTTCCCTAATTTACCTTATACCTGAGTTTCATTGCCTTGCGTTAGTGAGGTAATTAATTTAGCAGGAGAGATGAAAGGAGCCAAAGAGATGACAGCAGGCATGTGTGAGAAAAAAGTTAAGTGTAGGTCTGTAATGGTGGGCAGTGGAAAAGTGTTTTCGACGTGCATTTTATAAATGTTAAGAGAGTGTAAAGGAGTGTGTACAGAGGAGTAGGAGATGTGCCTTTTCTACTGTTTCATCCACTAGTGTGTCCTGGTTATCTTCTGATAACAGGGAGGGTTAAGTCCTGCAGTTCAAGGCAACGTGCCTCATCTTCTTTTGTAGCTTTGACCACATACAGTGACATATTAAACAAACAAACAAACAAAATTAAAATGTTTCCTGCTTGGGTAGAATATATTATACACATATATGTACTTCTTTTTAGACCTAAAGCTTCTAGAGGAAATGCTGTATCCAAGGGCTGTTTCATGAGCTGGGAGTGCTGTACTAAACCTCTGGGGCAAATGTTTGCATTGAATTGTTGAAAGAGCCTGAGATTGGCAACGCCACCCTGCCCTTGGCTAATGAGCCTTCCCCGAGAGAATATCAAGTGCAATTACCTTTCAGGGAATAACAACATACCAAAGAACCGTGGACCCCGCAGAGAAAAACGAAACACACATTCGAAGGTAGAAACCGCTACGAATCAGCATTAATTATCCAATAGAGGGAACAGAGTTGCAATAAGTCTCTGTTCCTGACTCACACCATAGATCACAGCAAATGTGAGCTACTCATAGAAAAAACATTTGCAAAGTTCAGCTTGCCCTAAATCCCACTCCCCTCCTGCCCCCCCTCCCGCGTACATTTCTGCACTCGAGCTGTGCTTGGGGCTACGCTTCTGGGACGATTCCCTGACCCCCAGCTTGGAGGCGGTTGGGAGAGGCGATAAAGGGGGTTGGTGGCAGTGAGGGACTCGTGAACGTTAGCGGGACAGTCAGTCTAACGCAAAGATTAATCCAAGGTTTCCTCTATGCCGACGTGGCCCAGGCCACCAAACTTCCCTCAGAAGACCTTAAGGAGGTTGAGTGGTCGGGCCGCCGCCTGCCTTCGGCTTCAGAGCAAGGAGAACTTCAGCTCCCCTCACGGCAAATGCAGAAAGCGGGGAACAGCCACGGGCTACTGGGTTTTGCTCTGCACATTCCTAGGAAGGATCCCAGTCAGGACAGGGCGAGAGGAAGCGGGAAACCCGCATATTTTGGGTTGAGCGATTGGAAAAACACGTCAAAGTGCACGTCCAGCTCTGGAGATAGGCGAGGGGCTGCCGTGACTCCCCGAGCCTGCGCCGTTCTGCATTCTCCCGGGCAGGCACGGCTCTGCGGTGGGGCTTTGCGCCGGGCGGGCCAGGCGCTCAGCGCAGCGCGGATCCCCGCAGCCTCCCGCGGAGCCCGGCAGCGGCTGGCTGGATGGATGGCGCGGCCCGGGGCGGCTCCCCGGAGAGCCGGGAAATCCCGCCGCAAACTATTCGGACGTGCAAACGGCGCTGAGAAGGGCCGGCTGCTTTGCTGAAACAAGGCACACATATATTGAGTTTGTCAGGGATCATAAAATGTGAATTGATTATTCAAACAGCCATTGATTATAAAAGAATGCTTACTGCAGCAATGGGAAAGGTTAAAAGGAAATTGACCCTCTATGTACGTGACATAAAGTCATTAGGTAAATGAGATATTCATAGAGGGTGTAATCAAGGTCATGATAATTTTATTTGCGGTATTCAACTCAAACCTTGAGCTTCGTTTGGGGGGTAGCAAACTGTCCCCGAAGGAACAGAAAAGCCAGGTAGACCCCAGGTGGCGTAAAAAAAACCGTAAATGAAAGCCAAGAAGGGCTGCAAATTACCCCGAAGCCCTGTGTGCATGGCGGGCCAATCCCAAGACCCTGGCGAGGTGGTAGAGGGTGCCCGGTGCCCGCGGAGAGGCGCGAAAGGGGTTCTCACCCCGCTGCGCCTGCGGTCGCCTCATCTGAGCGGGGGAGAGCTAGAAGTGCAGGCAATGTCAGAGATCCTCGCCTCTCCCAGATAGGATGAGAACGTGCAAAAAAATTAGATGTATTTATGCACATATTTATCCCCTCTAATTATAGAAATTAATCCTCTTACTTATGACTAAAAGGTAACGTCTAAGGCGTCCCTTTGATGTTTAACAGCATCATTTGTGGCTAACATTCCAACTGATTAAGGAATAATTGTTGTTAAATGCTTTACAAGTGGATAGTGTTTAATTGAGAGGCATTCATAATTTTACGGCTTACCACAAAATGAAACGTAATTAAAAACGCAGGAATTTCCAACTGATTTTATTCCAATTATGTTTATTGTTCAGACTAATTACTGCACAAGATGGGGTACTTTCCCCCATCTTTAAATGGCACACGTCTCCCAAATATACCCTTGTAGGTTTTTCTTTTCCAGGTATAGGCTTGGGACGGCTTTCTACAGCCTTCGTTCCCCCCAGCCCCCCATTATAATTAAATGCTCCAGCCTTTTATTCTCTCCTCCATGCAACACCTTGTGATGTGAGAAAGTGATGGCAGCTCTCTTCCCTCGAAGTAATTGTAAAAGGGCTGATGAATTTCTTGAAGAAACACTTGCCACACACTGAGGAAACCATCTTCTAGCAGGGTTTTACAAACCAAAGTAAACAAAGCACCCCAGGGGTGATTTCCTCCTTTTGCGCAGCTTACTTCTCAATTTACCTCAGAAGTGATCACAAAACCAGGCAAGAATTACAACAGAAATTATATTTGGTCTGGGGAAGATATTCCGGATGGAAAAAAAAAAAAAAAAAAACCGCAGAGAAATGCGAATTGTTCAAATGAAGGGACGATTATTAAAATACCTGCCAGGCGCGCTGCCGTTCCCTAAACCCAACCTTTCCTTCTTCCCCGTGAACTCAGAAATCTCTTCAGCATCTCTTTAAACATACGTATCCCTGGGGGATGTGGGGACACACACACACACACAAAACCAACACACACAAAAAAAACCCAACCCACACCTCAGGGTCTATTTTATCAACGCCTTTAAAACAACCTTATTCTCACGAAATGGGTGGGGAATAAAGTTACCTGGCTAATTTCACTGTTTGCTCGATCGAAGAGAGTTTAGTGTGTAAATGGATTTATTTATTCCTGAGGTTTTTAATCCCTCAGCTGGGCTCTCGGAGAAAATTAGAGAGAGGTGTCCGAGACCATGCTAATAAAAAAATCAGCGCTTAAAGTTAAGGCGAATAATCAGACCGGATCAGACCCTGATAAAACGGGGGCGGGGGGATATCAAATGCCCAATACTGCTTCTAATTTGCGTTTTTCTTTTGGCCTCCAAACCGTTAAGAAAGGATAAACCACAAATTTATTGCTCCTTTTGTCTCCTCCTTTCTAGCAGGATTCAAACCCAGGCGCGTGTGTGCGCGATTCGGGGGCTGTTGCTCTCTTCGGGAGGGTTTCGGCACTCATAGGTGTGCTTTGGCTCGTCTCTGTCTCCCTGTACAGTTTCCCAATTCTTCTGAAGGGTTTAATCTATGTGTGAGGGTAGAGAAGCGTTTAAATTCTACTGGGGAAATAAGAGGAGGGGGGCACTGGGGGTGGGGGGATTCCCTCTTATGGCAAGTTGGGAATAGCCCAGGCTTTCCAAAGGGATGTTTAAATTGGACTTAATGGAGCAATATCTCCACCTTTTTTTTTTTTTTTTTTTTTTTTTCCCCCCTCTTCCTCTCAGCTATGAGTCCTGAATCCTTTCATTAAACTGACACAGATTTCCAGAGATGGGGAAAAGGAGGGGTATCTGGGGTGGACATTTTATGTAAATGAGCAAATCCGAAATGTATTACAAATCCACTGTAATAAAACTGACAGTTTTGACAGTATTGACAACATAAATATATGTTGGAACACAGCACTTTCAGACACTTAACCGATGAAGCAATAAAAAGATTCGACTACAATATTTCAAATAATCGACATTGATGTTTTGATACATCATTTTTATACCTCGAATCGATCTATCATTCTATGACCGGTCAATTTTAAGTAAAAATCTGCTGCAATTATTTACGCTATTGCCAATGACGACCTAATAACTGTTTTCAATTAATTACTGCAAAACTAAGCATTATGAGGACTAACCGGCTCTATATTCCATTGTACGATCCTTTGCATTTCTTGTATGGAGAACAAACACATACATGTATATTGCATTCTCTTTGTGGGATCAAAAGAAATACGTACAAAGACGATCACAATCTTTTGGGGAGGGGGGTTGGGGAAACAAACACCTCTCTTTCGGGAACACACCGTGGGGTCTCGTCATGTACTTCTAGGAAACACGCTATAATATTTTGTCAGCTCTTTCTCTTCTTTCTCTATGCAATACCAAACCGGTCTCCTAAGATTATTTCTTTTTTTCCCTTTTCTCTTTGGGCTGCGCACTGAATCCCACTTCAAACAATGGGCCGAGCAGCTCTCGCACAGAGAAAAAAAAATTAAAAAAATAAAAAAAAGGAGATTTGTGCTTCGAGTGATCGCCTGTGTGTTGTGAGAATCTCCGTATCATTTCAAAAGAGGTAAGAGGATATTATTCTTTCCGGACCGAGAACTCCAGTGTAAAAATGAGAGCTCTCCTTTTCTGGAGTTGTATAGGCAGCTGGAGAACAAAAGTGAGTATTTTGAGAGAGCTCTGAGCAGAGTTTGGAGCCTTCTCCGGTGCTCTGATATTGCACTAAAGCGATTGAGCTTGCTCTAACTGTCCTTTTTTGAACGGTGTCACATTGAAAAGATGTATTTTGTTAATGCTTCGGGCTTCTTCAAACAAATGCAAACTAGGTTTTTAACTACCCTGGTGGAAACAGCCTGCACGGCTTTAGTGGGAAGCCCTGACAGGTATTTTTCTTCTTTTTTTCTTTTTCTTTTTTTTTTTTTTTTTTCTGGTTTATGATGGAAACACGCACGTTAGCTCTTTATGGTCTTCACTTTTACAAACCTCCCAGCCTAAGACGTAAAAAACCCCAACAACAACAACAACAACAAAAACCCCTAACCACTAAAAAA